>JAPPVO010000036.1:37216142-37374690 GCA_030407325.1 Camellia japonica | reverse complement strand
TTGTTGTGACATAATTTTTAGAACTTCTTCTGGTGGCCATCATACCACTTTGTAATAAGCTGCATCAGTCTTGGGGGTAGGTAAAAGCAGCAGTTGAACGATCCAGGGAAACAGTGGAACAGAGCGGGACAAGAGGATGACAAGCGAGACCAAACCCATGACCAAGACGATGGTGGCTAGCCAGTAAACGTCGCTTACCACAAGATGTACACCAGTCATGAATGACACGGACATCATTATAAGAGAAACTCCCAACAAGAGTCCTGACAAGTTAAGGGCACTGTTTACCAACTTGGTGTCTCCAAATTGTGCCCAGAAGAGGTTGACAGCAGCTATAATGGAGCTATACAGGGCAATGTTGTTGGAAATCAGGAACATTTGAAACGATGGTTTTGTCACCAAAAGTCGCCATGCCTTCATGCGGTAAGAGTTGCTATATCCGCCGGCAATGTGAAACCAGCTGCGAAGGTCACTGTTGTCACTAGTATTGACACTAACAGGAGGGTGTTGACCATGTTATTTCTGTACTTTTTGGTGTCTGGTGATTCTTCTCTAGGTTTCGGTTTGATAGCTTTTGGTGCAGTAGAAGATTGCAAGATAAGCCATGATATCCGCTACAAGGTAACAACAACGAAAATATTTGGTCATGTCTCCTATCCTAACAGAACAACAATAAAAATGACAATACTAAAAACGTGTTGTGACAAATAGAAATGGTCACTTGTCAGCAAGATCAATATAATTGCAAATCTGACTGACATAGCAAGTAACAAACTCATTGCTTTTCTCCCTCTTGTTTACTAGTAGTCAAAACCATTATTGCCAATCAGTAAATTGCACATTAGTCCCCATAATTTAAGTGAAGTGTCATTTTAATCTCTATACAGTTTCAAATTTGAACAATTTGAAATCCATGCAAATTCTATTTGCATTTGGGACACTTGTTTTGACAGAAACAAGTTTACAATCTCAAATAGATTTCCCTGGTACCTACGGTCCAAACACTACAATTAACCTATGTGGTGAGGGTTCAAATATCAGAATGAACTCTTGTGGTAAGTCCAAATAACACATCGATTGCAGTTTAGCCCCAAAGCAGAGTGACTGTCTGCATTGTAGTGTCCCTGAGCCATATTATGGGTTCTCCCTAAAAAAGTCTAGCCTACACTATCAAATTACCTGAGGTTGTCTTTTTATTTAGACTGACAATTGACAAAAGGTGTGGCCATATTGAATGGTTTTTGATGACTTGCGGTGAGCCCTGATATCAAATTATCTAATCTGGTTTTCGTTTGGACTGCCATTTTTTTTTTTCCTGGACAATTTGTAGAAAATAAAGAAGGGGAAAAAAAGAAAAAAGTTGTACTGCATAACAATAAAATTCAAATATATCCATGGATAAAATAGGTAAAATTCAGCAATATAAGGCACACATACAAGTGTCTTTTGTTTTGATGATGTAAAAACAAATAAAACACTTTACCTTTGCCATCGAAAATTCAGCCTCCATCTTCTCCTCAGCAGCATCCCGAGCTGTTATGCCATCATTGTTTCTCAAATTTAAGGTAACTCGCTTGTCCCAAAGTCAAAGCATGCACGGTCATAGTATGCCCATTTATAGCAGCTAAATGCAATGGTGTGTTTCCCTTTTCATCAATTTCGTTTAGAAGCTTTCCAAGGTCAAGAGTTTTGAGGATGTAATTACTACACCGGCTTTACCATTCTTGGCAGCTACATGAAGAATGTTTTGTCCTTGTTCGCCTAGCAGTTCCATTGCATCAGGGCAGCGCCAAAGAATCTGTCGGATAACATCACGTGACCTTCACTGGACGCTACATGAATGGGAAAGTTACCACTTCCATCTCTTTGATACAAGGTTACACTAAATTTCTCCAGTAAATAATGCACCCCTTCATGGTAACCCCAAGTATTGCATAGGAAAGGGCCGTCGTCCCATCCTCATCCTTCAAGTAGACAAGTTTCGGTTCTTTCTTCAATATTGCTTCAAGGACATCTGATCATAGAATTGTTTAAAAACAAACTAATACAACCAAACACAAATATATAATATATATATTAAAAGAAAAAAAAAGATGGAAAATTTGTATTTAAATGGGGGTAATTTTCAGTATTCCCGAAGTATGGACAAATGGTGCTCCATAAAGTTTAATTGATAGAGAGGGGTAGGGGCCCACAATTTATGTTGGGGATGGAGGAACAACATGGAGTTAAGTAATTGGTGATTAGCTTGGAATATGGCCACGTGTTCCGGAATTATTGAATAATTTCCCTTAAATGGGAACTCCTCAAAAGCATTGCTAAGTGAGAGTCGTGTCCCATGCCATGCTAGGAAGATGGAAAAATTATTTTTCCCTCAATGAAAATGGAAAAATCAAAACCTGGTGGAAATAGCAATTTTTGGGAGGGAGTGCAAAATTACCTATGTTCCTTCCTCTAAGGGCAGCATGAACTACTGATCTGGTTTCCGAACTTGACATGGAATTGTCCATCACCACTACCTGCACTGTTTCAGCTGTCATAAGCTTCACAAGGTCAAGATAACCAGCTTTCGCAGCCATGTACAGGGGAGACTTTCCTTCTTTATTAGGATAACTTGATACACTCGGACACAAGTTGAACAAAAATGCAGCCACTTCCTCATGACGATTTTCAAGCGCCGCATGTAATGCTGTTTCTTCATTCTTATTGACTTCCCTCAGCACCGATACTGTCCATTCTTTGCAGTCATCCCTTTGTCGAAATCCGAGTAGGGACTTCACAGTGGACAGGTGCCCAGAACTTGCAGCAGCATGGATAGGAAGGTTGCCATTAGAGTTTTTCTTCGAGAAGAGGTCGATTCGATGTGTGAGTATGAGCTCCACAAGGACGACATGACCTGAGTATGCTGCAATGTGAAGGACTGTATCCTCTTGGGACTCACTTGATTCAAAGGAGAAGCTTCTCTCTTCTATGCTCTTTTAACCAGAAATTCACCTGCTTTTGCAGCTCTGTAGATTTCGGGATCCATGTATTTAGCAACAGCGATCCCATGATTGTCATCTTGAGACTCTTCATGCTGGGGCATATTGATTTGTTCCATCTATAAGACAAAACAAATTAATTGGTACAGTTGTTTGTGGTTCAAGGTGGGGAAATAAACTTACATATATATATATATATATGCAAAAGCCAACTAGCAGCTTCTTCTCTACTAATATAGGCTTATTAATAAGATATTTTATTTTTGATTATTTTAATACGTTAAAATATTTATATTTGGGAAATGTTAAATTTTTTTAGTTGGATGTGATGTTTGTGTGATAAAAAAGTAAAAATTATGTATTTTGATATGACATTTTGTTTAATTGACTATTTTAGTTTATTTTATCTTTTTATTGAATTTGGCACAAAAAAAAAAACCCTTTGCCAAACAAGGCCATAAGTCTCTCTTTTTTTGTTTAAAGTTCTAACTTTTGAAGAGAACAATAGACTTGTTTGGTTTGTATCTCAAGATACAATTTTAGAATTTTTTTTAAAATTTTGTTTAGTTCAAATTTTTTTAAAAAAATTTTCAAATCACTTTTTCTCTCTTACATATCAATCAATTATTTTTTCTCTCTCATTCTCAATTAGTTTTTTCACACGCATCTACTCAACTACAACAAAATATCAAATCATCACACTCTCAATCTCCAAACTATTTTCAAATATATAATAAACAAACCGAAAAATTTCTAAACTTCTCTCCCAAAAATTTTTTGTGAAAAATTTATCTCAAAATACAATCAAACACACCGGTCAATTTTTATATTTTAAATTCAAATTTTAGACCATATTCCATCAATTACCCTTTTTATTTAATTTTTAAATATTTATAGCACTTATCAGGATATTTTGAAAAATATTCTGTTAACATAATATTTGTTGTGGGGCTGTATTTTCAGAGTACCAACACGTGGTAAGGTGACGCCGACGTGTCAGCCTAGGTTCCACGTGTCCTGGTAGTTGTGCTGAGGTGATCTCGGGCGTTGCCGAGGTTATCTCAGAGCTGCCGAGGTTCACTCCGAAGAAATCGGAGTCCGAAGAAAGCAGATAAAGGACAAGAGTCCTAGAATGAGGAAAGACTTCCGAATAGATAAGGATAAGAACTCCTGTAGAGTTTATCCCTAACTATGCGGAAGAATCCTAACTGAATGAGAGTCCATAGGAGTGAAACTTCTAATGGGATTAGGAGGGGTTCTACTATAAAAGAGAGGCGCCCCCGGCGGGTCTAAGGTACGCAATTTGAAGTCTTGAGCAGTTACTTAAGTACTTGATTTATCTTTGAGAGATATTGACTGGATCGTCGGAGTGCCCCCGGGTGGAAGAGCCACCGCCGGTGCCTTTTCTTTCTGTGCAGATTACAGGGTGCCATCTACTCTGCCTGTGTTCTACAGCTGGATAACTAAGGAGGGCAGTGTGATCGGAAAACCACTCACACAATTTGGCGCCGTCTGTGGGAAGGAAAGAAGAATAGATGGCCAGTAACTCGCAGAGGGAAAGGATTGGGAACGACACTCCTGTTGGGGGTGGAAGACCCGTCGACCCTAACACTAGAGAAGGAGACCACAACGAAGAAGTTCGTGATCAGAATCACGCAGAGAAAGGCGTTGGCCAAGGTGGCGACGCATCAAAGAGAGCGGACAAGGGAAGGTACTATAACGAGGACGACCTTCAGACTTGGAAAGACAGATGTCTGAGGAGGGACGAAGAAGTAAAGGAGATGGCAAACAAGTTGGCAGACCTTCAGTCGGTCGTCAACTTCATGATGCAAAATAGCGTCATGCAGCCGCCCTACCCGCTGCAGGACACACCGATGCCAGCAGCAAACGCACAGAAAGAAATCCCCGCAGCACCTCAGCACGCGAAGAGTGGAAGGCACTCCCACCGACCCTCCAGAGACGTCGGCCGAGAAGAGCCGAGAAGAGAAGAGTCCCGAGGGACATGTCGCGAGAAGGAAGCAGACCCCAAAGAACATCGGCAAGTTTCGGGGCGGTTGTTGTGCTTCGATGCATCCTGCGGGGAAGGATCAAAAAGGGGCCATCAGGAGGCCGAGAGTAGTGCGCCGAAAAGGATGAAGTCCGACGACAGCAGGGCTGCAGGGAGAAGTAAGGAAGACTTGAGAGATTATCTCAAGAGGAAGCGGGAGAATGCCGGAGCCGAAGTAACCTCCCCGGTTAAGCCGAGGACGCCATTCTCGGCGGAATTGGATAGATTCGTCGCGCCGAAAAGATTCAATATGCCGAGGTTCCAGATATATGATGGTAAGTCAGACCCTAACTTCCATGTTGGATTATTTTTGAATTCAATGGCACTATACAGTGGGAACGAGCCGTTGCTCTGCAAAGTCTTCCCTTCATCCTTCGGGGAGATCGCATCAGACTGGTTCCACAAATTACCGAAAGGAAGCGTGAAGAGCTGGGAAGGTCTGGCCGAGATGTTTGTGGCCAGGTTCATAACAAACAAACTGCAGCCATTGAGGGTGGATGCATTGATGGCTCTGAAGATCAGCAAAGACGAAAGCCTTAGGGCTTATGCAAAAAGGTACTACGAGGTGTTCAATCGTATACCTGAATGCAACCAGGAGGTGGCGGTCGTGTCTTTTAAGAACGGCCTGAAGGATGATTGTTCACTGCGGAAGTCTTTGGCAAAGACACTGCCAAAGAGCATGGAAGAGCTCATGGCGAGAATTGAGAAGTATGCCAGAGCCGAGGAGGATACATCGAGGAGTAAGGAGACAAAGCAAGAAAAAGACCACGGCTCGCCGAAGCGAGGCCGAGGTAACAATGCACCCAACAAACAAGAGACAGAGTTGAGAGCCAAACAGGCAGTAACAACGGTGTTCCGAATTCCGGTCCACAAAGTTCTTGACCAAATTCGGAATCAACCCTACTTCAGAGCGCCAGCAATGGCACCAGGAGAGTTTATGGGGAGGAATCTTGGTAGGCGTTGTGCTTACCACAATGAAGAAGGGCACCCAACTCAGGGTTGCAGAGCCCTTAAAGCACATTTGGAGGATCTTGTGAGGCAAGGCCATCTGAGAGACCTAGTGGATGAGGCCAAGACAAGAGAAGCACAGGCACGTTTGCCTCAAGCACCAGCAGCCCCGCCTCCCCCAGCACAGCAACCACCTGTAGGCGGACCTCGGGTGGTTAATGTGATCCATTCAAGGGTGAGTGAAAACGACTTAAGGGGGGAGACACAGAGGGTCAAACACCTACAGCACGTCAACCAGGTAGGGCTGAAAAGACCTCGGGCTGAAGAATGCCAAGGCCCAGTGATAGCCTTCACAGAAGCCGACCTAGATATGGTCCAACACCCGCACAATGATGCTTTGGTAGTATCCCTCCAGGTCGGGGAATGCCAGGTGAAACGCATCTTGATTGATCAAGGTAGTTCCTGTGACATCATGTATGTCAGATGTTACAAGGAGTTAGGCCTGCACCCGGACGACATGCAGCATTCCAACAGCCCGATGGTCGGCTTCAATGGAACGCCGACATGGCCATTAGGCGCAACAACCTTGGAGGTGCAAGCTGGAACGAAAGGGATTGAGACGGAGTTCATTGTGATTGACACTCCATCGCCTTACAACATTATACTGGGGAGGCCATGGTTGCACGCAATGGGGGCAGTTCCCTCAACATTGCATCAACTGCTACGATTCCCAACAGAACATGGGATTGAGGAAATAAGAGGAGATCAGCTGCAGGCGAAAAATTGCTCCATGGCAGCAATGAAGTTAACCTGCAGCATTCGAGAGCCAGAAAAGGCAGAAATTGAAGAAAAGGACATGAAGGTCCTGGATGATGTCGGCAAGGAGCCGGCCGAGAAAAGTGAGGAAGTACTGAAGAAAGTCCTCATCCAGGAGGGCGATGAGGAACGCTACTTTCTTCTCGGCTCAGGATTGGCCGAAGAAGAAGAAAGAGAGCTGGAGACCTTTCTGAGAAGAAATATTGAGGTGTTCGCCTGGACACCTTATGAAATGCCTGGCATTGACCCCGAGGTCACATGTCACAGACTCAATGTTGACAGGTCGGCCAAACCTGTGATACAACGGGCCAGAAGACCGACGTTGGTACACGTCGAAGCAGTGGAGGAGGAGGTGGACAGACTTCTGGAGGCCAGGGCCATAAGAGAAGCCAATTATCCTACATGGCTGTCGAACACCGTGGTTGTGAAGAAGAAGAATGGTAAGTGGAGAGTCTGCGTAGATTTCACTAACTTGAACAAAGCATGCCCCAAGGACAGCTTCCCTCTGCCAAAGATTGACCAGCTAGTCGACGCCACGTCTGGCCACGGGAGGATGAGTTTTTTGGATGCTTACAGGGGGTATCACCAGATAGCCATGTACCCCCCAGACGAGGAGAAAACAGCGTTCATCACCCCAAAAGGTCTGTACTGTTACAGAGTTATGCCTTTTGGGCTGAAAAACGCAGGAGCAACTTACCAAAGGTTGGTAACCAAGATGTTCAAGCACTTGATTGGCCGAACAGTAGAGGTCTACATTGATGACATGGTCGTGAAGACCAAGGAAACAAAGGACCATCTTGCCGACCTGACAGAGGTCTTCGATATACTCAAAACATATCGGCTCCGACTCAACGCATCGAAGTGCGCTTTTGGAGTCGGATCCGGTAAGTTCTTGGGATACCTAGTAACTAGAAGGGGAATCGAAGCCAGTCCAGATCAGATCAAGGCAATCTTGGAAATTCAGAGTCCAACCTCGGCGAAGCAGGTCCAAATGCTTACTGGAAGGGCCGCAGCCCTAAACAGATTCATAAGCCGAAGTTCGGACAAATGTAAGCCCTTTTTCAATCTGGTAAAAAAGGCCACAGATTTTTTATGGACTGAGGAATGCGAAGCCGCATTGGCCGACCTCAAGAAGTATCTTACCACGGCTCCAGTCCTCTCAACACCTGAACCTGGGGATGACCTGTTTTTGTACTTAGCAGTTTCAGAGCAAGCAGTGAGTGCTGTGATAGTCCGAGAAGAGAAGGGAGAGCAGAAAGCTGTATACTACGTGAGTAAAACCTTGGCCGACGCAGAAACAAGGTATTTACCACTGGAGAAGTTAATGCTGGCCTTGGTAATGGCCTCAAAGAAGTTAAACCACTACTTTCAGGCCCACAAGATTGTGGTACTAACAGAGCACCCGCTGAAATCCTTGTTGCAACAAGGAGACTTGACTGGAAGAATAGCAAGATGGGCCGTAGCCTTGGGCCAATATGACCTGGAGTTTAGGCCGAGAACAGCAATTAAGGGCCAAGTCTTGGCCGACTTTGTGGCCGAGTTCTCACCAGAACACATCGAACATCAAGCTCCGTTGAGCCGAGATGAACGATGCCTAAATAAGGAGGGAGAAGTCCAGCCAAGGGCTAAAGAGACAAGGAAGCAAAAACTCAGGCCCTGCAGCATTTACATCGGCGACTCCTTTCAACTGTTTGTTGATGGGAGCTCAAACCGGCAGGGGGCAGGGGCAGGAATAGTGTTGATATCACCCGATGGTGAAATATTGGAGCAGTCCATACGACTAGGCTTCAAAGCCTCGAACAATGAGGCGGAGTATGAAGCGTTGATTGCTGGACTGAAGCTGGCAGTAGCAGCAGAAGCAGATGAAGTAATAATCTTTTGTGATTCACAACTGATAGTGAATCAGTCTACGGGAGAGTTTGCAACCAGAGACGAAAGGATGTCGGCGTATGCAAAAGAGGTCATCAGACTAGCAGCCTTGTTTCAGAATTGCCGACTGCTTCAAGTAAGCCGAGATGATAACAGCCACGCCGATGCGTTGGCTAACCTTGCGAGTTCAATGCGAACAGGAAAGACAAGGACAATTATGATTGACTACATGTCGGGCCCGAGCATAGAACCACAGAACACAGAGCAGGAGGCAATGTGTGTGGACATGGGGCCAAGCTGGATGGATGCGATCGTTGCATTCCTGAAGGAAGGAAAGCTGCCTGAAGACCGGAAGGAGGCACACAAAGTCAGATTGAAGTCGGCAAGATTCAGCCTGACTGCTGAAGGACATCTTTACAGAAGGTCCTTCACTGGACCTCTTTTAAGATGTGTACACCCTCTTCAGGTTGAAGACTTTTTATTTGAGATTCATGAAGGAGTTTGTGGAAGCCACACAGGGGGCAGATCATTAGCTCACAGGGCCATTACCCAGGGGTATTGGTGGCCCTATATGCAAAAGGATGCAGAGGCCTATGTGAAGAAGTGTGAACAGTGCCAGAGGTTTGCACCTTTGATACATCAGCCAGCTGCCGACCTGAACCCGGTTTCCAGCCCCTGGCCGTTTGCCCAATGGGGCATGGATCTCGTTGGACAATTGCCCCAAGCAACTGGGCAGAGGAAGTACTTACTGGTGGCAACAGATTACTTCACAAAGTGGATAGAAGCAGAGCCTCTTGCCAAGATCCGAGATGTGGATGTAAAGAACTTCATCTGGAGAAACATCATAACCAGATTTGGGATTCCAAGGGCAATAGTTGCCGACAATGGAACACAGTTTGACAGCAAACTCATCAAAAGTTTTTGTGCAAAGTACAAGATAAAGAATTACTTTTCAACACCAAGCTTTCCCCAAAGCAATGGGCAGGCAGAAGCATCGAACAAAGTAATTCTGGATGGGATAAAGAAGAGGCTGCAAGCAGCAAAAGGAAAGTGGGTAGACGAGCTGCCCAATGTGCTTTGGGCATACCGCACTACGCCGAGAAGATCAACAGGGGAGTCCCCCTTCGCCATGACTTATGGCACAGAGGCAGTCATTCCATTGGAGATCGGCATCCCAGGAATCAGAACCCAGGGAGTTGAAAATGGGACTAATGATGTGCTCTTAGCCCGAGATCTGGATCTATTAGAAGAAAGAAGAGAGAAAGCTACAGTCCAGCTTGCAGCATACCAGCAACAGCTTGCCAGAGCTTACAACAAGAAGGTCAATCCAAGGGATTTTCAAGTCAACGACCTAGTCCTGAGAAAAGTCGTCGGCAACAAGAAGGATCCCAGGGAGGGCAAGCTTGGCCCAAACTGGGAAGGACCCTACAGAATTACCTCGGTATTGGGGAATGGGGCTTATCGGCTAGAAGATAATGAAGGCAAAGCATTGCCTAGGCCATGGAACACTTGTAATTTAAAGTTTTTCTATCATTAGATGTTGTTTTCTTTTTCGCCGATGTGATCAATAAAATCTCAGCAAGATTTTCGAGAATTTATAAAACCATGCATAGTGGTATTTGTGCTTTTTTCTTACGAGTAATGAGAACCCAAGTGGAACTTAGGTTCACATTGGGGGCAGAGATAAGACAGTAATGTCTAGCCGCAGTTAAGCCGAGGTAAATTCCTTAACACTTGTTGAAATTTGTAGCAATTTACAAGTTGTTAAGCTGAGAAAATTCCTTAACACTTGTTGAAATTTGTAGCAATTTACAAGTTGTTAAGCTGAGAACATTCCTTAACACTTGTTGAAATTTGTAGCAATTTACAAGTTGTTAAGCTGAGAACATTCCTTAACACTTGTTGAAATTTGTAGCAATTTACAAGTTGTTAAACTGAGAACATTCCTTAACACTTGTTGAAATTTGTAGCAATTTACAAGTTAAAGTTAAGCTAAGGTCAGAATATAGCCGAGGAATAATATACGATTTGATTACCCGAGGTATTCAACCCTGAGGTGATTGCATAAAAAAGAAGAAGTATGGAAGTCATACAAATTATTCTAAGTGCAGAACCATGAAGAAGAATCCACAAACATTTCAAGAAAAACAACTGCAGTTGTATATAAGGAAGGCACTATGGCCTAGCAAAAGTAAATTGTTCACAAGTAACAAAGAGAGGCACATCGGCCATAAAAAGAAAGCTTGCATTGTTCAAAAATGCAAGAGAAAGTAAGTACAAAGTAAAAAAAAGAAAAGACATCAGGGTTGGGATTCTTCAAACTTGAGGACCGGTTTGGATTTCCACCTCGGAAGTCTCCTGGAGAACAACCTCGGCGTCTTTTTCGGCGACAACCTCGTCCTCCTTTTCTGCAGCCACTTCGGCATCAATCTCGGCCAAAGTCTTCTCGACAGTTCTCTCAGCCAAAAGAAGGTCCGATGATAAATGGCCAGTAAAAAGGTCCTTGGGTGCTCCCTTAACCAAATCACCCTCTTCATCTGTAGTCAAGTCCATGACTTGTTCAGAACGAGGAGGGGACTTGGCCTCAGAATCATCCTTGGATTTCCTCACCAAGGCACCATCATCATCGTTGTCTTCATCTTCAGCTTCAGATGCAACTTCTTCCTCAACCTGAGTTGAGGGTTGAAGAGGAGGAAAGGGCAGAGGGATGGCTTCGGCCTTGCGCCATGGTGAATCAGCTGGAAGATCAAGTTTTTTGGCCAAGGACATCCAACCAAGGGAGAAGCCCCTGTTGCAAGCCTGCCTAACTTGCGCCTTGTAGTCCTCAGCTACATCATCCATGCCTTGGGCATAGGCCTTGTCCTCGGCTGCAGCGATCTCGGCCTTCTTGGTGGACAGGGCCTCCTCAAGCTCCTTTTCAGCCTGGGCCCTTTTCACTTCGGCGTCCCTCTTCTCAGCTTCAGCAACCTTTGTGATAGCTTCGGCCGCTTCAATTTTTTCTTTGGCGAGAGATCGGGCTTTGGTTGCAGCCTCGGCTTGATCCTCTAATTTCTTCATTTTTGATTGAAGAGATTTGCTCTCCTTTTTCAAGGCAGCAATTTCTTTGTTCAGATCAGCCATCTCTTTTCTGTTCTCATAAGCTTGCATGGACAGAGAATGGGCATGCTGAATGGCCTGACATTGCACAAGGAAAAAATTGTTTCAGAGTGTTAGAAAATAGTCCAAGCTTAATACCGAAAGAGAACAAGAGTACCAAGCAAGGACACTTACCTGGACTGAGTGTTGGAGCATCAGGGCATAATTTTCTTCCTGACTGTATGATGCATTCCGCTCCAAGTCATTTGGCAGCAGCAGTGCTATGCTGAGACCAACTGCAACGTTAATGTCATCAGCACTCTCAGAAGCCATGATCGGCCTGTCTTCCAGAGTGAAATCTGGGGCCCATGGAACGTCGGGCTTCTTGGAGCCCGAGGTCGTCGCAGACGAGGACCTCGGCTTCTTGAGCTGGGAGGATTGTGGTGGTGGAGCGTCGGCAGGTCTTTTGGCGGAGGAAGGAGCAGATTTCTTACCCACAGCCCGCTGGGACAGGGGAATATTATCTTCAGCCTCGGCGTCAGTAGCTTTGGCTTTTGGTTGGGCCTTCTTAACTCTTGGGGGTTTTGGTGGTGACAAAGGTTGAGCTGGTGGTGCATCCACGTCGGTGGGGAGGTCAGCGAGAAGATCCTGAACAACGGGCCTTCGGCGAACCATCTCGGCTGTTTTGACAAGTCTACGTCGACGTTTCCTTTCAGGAATTAGGGTCAAGGAGGGAGCCGAGGTTGAAGGAAGATCGGCTGGGACGGAGGAGGAGCCTTGATCTGCTCTTGATGAAGAGGCGCCTTGGGTTGTCGCAGTAAGGGTGGAATGGCTCTTCTTCTTTTGCTTTGGAACGTCAGGCAGAGTTGATCTGTGATGGGGAATGTAATTGAGCACCACAGGGGCTTTGCGTTCGTGGAGGGGAAGGCCTAAGAGCTTCTTCAAACCCTCGCTGGGGAAGTAGCTTTGACGAAAGCTTTTGGGTGGCTGATGAAGGTCTGCAAAAACGAACAAACAGAGGTTAAGCACAGACAAAGTACTGAAGACTTGATAAGGAAACAAGTAAGTAAATGACACAGGGCTCTTACCCTTTCCCTCCTGAACTGTTCGGGGCAGAGGGAAAATACGGACGTCTTCGTCTGGGCCAAATTCCCAATTGCCAGAAGCGATTAAGTAATCATCCCCAGCTCCCTTGTTGGAGTCTGGGAGGTTGGCTATGATTTTATATTTAGTAGACCTGGGTTTAAGGTAGTAAACGAACCCCTTTTCCTTCAGATCCAGGGGGCACATGGTGTAACAATATTGAAGGTCGGCCAGGGTGACCCTAGCATTCTTCTGCCTAGCTAGGGCTATGACACCGTTAAGTACTCTGTAAGAATTGATAGTGAGCTGCATTGGGTTCAACCTATAGAAATGGAGTACTTCGCGAAAAAGTGGATTGAGTGGGAGCCGAAGTCCACACTCGGTAAAGGCAACAACTGGGAAGGGCATGGTGTCATCAGTGGGCATGATAGAGTCATCATCCCCAGCCAGTCTCAGTTGAACATCGGCTGGGATGGAAAACTCTTGCCTAAAATACTCTAGTTTGGTTGGTGTGTTCACTCGATTCCTCCACATACCCATCACGTCGGCTAGGTTAAGAAAGGCTCGGTTTCAGAAGAAAATTACTTGAGAAGGGTTATAAGAACCTCGGCCACAAATTGGGGTAACTACAGATAAGGTTCGTTTCAGTTTGCACTAAGGATCAATGGTTCTATAATCAAAACCCAAAACCTAAGAATTACAGAGATGGAAGGAATAGATCTGGAAAAGACACAACAAAGCAGAAAACGGAAGCGCAGTTTCAGATTCAAGAATATAAAGGGTGGAAGGCCAAGAACACAGGTGAAACAGTGCAAATGCTTATTACACGTGTAAAAATCAAGAAGTGAGACGCATTCAGACGAATGATTCGCAGTTCAAATGCAAGAGTAGTACAGTAATGGCAGCAAGAAGATGAAAGAACTTCGATGAAATCGAAAACAAAGAGAACAGTAGCTTACCAGAGAAGTAGAGCCGAAACGAGTTTCGCCGAAGTCAGGCGATGGCAAGAGCTTCACCAAAAGGATCAAATGAGTAAGGTTGCAGAGCTTGAGAATTTGGAACAATGGCGGATTCGCAGAAAGAGAATTCCAGAGAGAGAAAACACAAGAAAGAGCAAAAACGTCAAAGGCAAAAGTGAAAAGGCCAAAGAGAGAATGAGGAGTTTTGTCAAAACTCAAAACAGGCGGCAAAAAAGCATTTAATGCGCCTGGAGCAACGCAGGCGTCAGACGGCGCAGCCGGAGAAAAGACGCCATACAGGCGCGTCGCTAGCACGGATCAATGAGGTAAAAACACGTCAGCCAAACGGTTGAGGAATGATGCATGACAGCTCATGCGCGTGACAGAATCCGTCTGAACTCTTGGTTTTCTGATGAAGGCATGTCGGCCTAAAGAGAATGATCTCGGCTGAAGGTTTCATACGCCGAGGTAACGGAAGAAAAGGACGTTATAGGTTCCATCACCTCAGAATGCCGAGGTAATAGAACCTAGGGGGCAGTTGTGGGGCTGTATTTTCAGAGTACCAACACGTGGTAAGGTGACGCCGACGTGTCAGCCTAGGTTCCACGTGTCCTGGTAGTTGTGCTGAGGTGATCTCGGGCGTTGCCGAGGTTATCTCAGAGCTGCCGAGGTTCACTCCGAAGAAATCGGAGTCCGAAGAAAGCAGATAAAGGACAAGAGTCCTAGAATGAGGAAAGACTTCCGAATAGATAAGGATAAGAACTCCTGTAGAGTTTATCCCTAACTATGCGGAAGAATCCTAACTGAATGAGAGTCCATAGGAGTGAAACTTCTAATGGGATTAGGAGGGGTTCTACTATAAAAGAGAGGCGCCCCCGGCGGGTCTAAGGTACGCAATTTGAAGTCTTGAGCAGTTACTTAAGTACTTGATTTATCTTTGAGAGATATTGACTGGATCGTCGGAGTGCCCCCGGGTGGAAGAGCCACCGCCGGTGCCTTTTCTTTCTGTGCAGATTACAGGGTGCCATCTACTCTGCCTGTGTTCTACAACTGGATAACTAAGGAGGGCAGTGTGATCGGAAAACCACTCACACAAAAGGATAGACTAACAAAAAATATGTACTCATATAAATATTAAAATAAATAAAAATAATTTGAAATTTATATTATTAATTGTTTACTTCTCAATTCCGAAGTCTTTTTAAATCCCGCTCAACTAACTCAACCAATAGTTTTTCTCCGGCTATAGTATATTTTTCGAACCAAATTGTCTTATGAAGTGTGTTTTCAACCTACCATTTTTTATTAGAGCCGTATTTCAAATCACTACTTCAATTAATTTGATTTAATTTAGAAAATAAATAAATAAATAATCCAAAAGAACTTGCATTATAAGGTTCTTTTTTTTCTTTTCCAAGTGAGGTTTGATAAATAATTCAACTAACTTGTAAATCTACTATTTGCTTTGTGTTGGCATGGATTTTTATGTGCGAAAAACTCAAAAAAATTATTTAATGAGGTTGTTTGGTCCAATTTATGAAGCCACTTATAATTTTTATTATTTTGAAAATTTATGTAAGAGTGTTTGCTTGAAATTGCATCAAACATGCCTAATGTCTTTCAAATTAAATAATTTGATTTTATCACTTTGACCTTAACAAATGTAAGAATACTATTTAAATAAAAAAATAAAAAAGGTGAAAATCATAAAACATTAAAGGTAACTCATCATTTTGTATTAAGAATTTAATGAGTTATAAACGTTAAATTGTCACCAAACAAAATCGGAAAATGGTCAAGTGTGAACATACCATGCTTTTTTATTGGTCTAAAGAAGTCAGCTTTCATCCAAAAAAATGGATTGATTCCATTCAAAATAGTAGACCTCATTGTTTGGACGTACCAAGAAGTGTCTTTTATATACACATTTTGTTAAGTGTGTAAACAAAATTCAATAAAAAGTGGGCTAAAAAATCTTTATGTCAAACTGGAGGATATTATTGGACCCGTGGAGGTCTATCACGGATCCTATTTTGATCATCTAAATCGTTCAATGTGTAAAACTCGTTGCGTATTATATGCCTGTAAAAAATCACGTTGATCAGATATCGATATTTATGTGATTAAATCAGTTTTGTAAAAAAAAAAATGAACGATGAAAAAATAAACGATTGATAGAAATCTAATCCGATGAGATAGTTATCGATATCCGATCAACCTGATTTTTAACAACCATATAATACTCGACGAGTTTTACACATTAAACAGTTCGAAATATCGAAATGAGACCTGTAATGGACCCCCACATGCTCAACAGCACTCTCCAGTCCGATCACAAATTAAAGGAAAGCCCAGCCGTAAGATAAATAATTTAACCTTGACTCTTCAATTAATTTTTTTTCTCATAGGCTTTAAAAGCAAAAAGTTAGGAACCCAAACTTATAGAGTTAATAAATTTAAACTATTAATTACTATTTCTAAATGAATTCTAGATTTAAAAAAAAAATCTGAATTTATAATCTTACTTTCAGCCCTAAACAACAGAAAAATAGTACCAACCATTTTTAAAAAGGGGTAGGCTCATTCAAATCAAATTATGAAGTTAATTGTGAAAAACATATAAAGGGTGTATTTATTTAAACGGATTAAATAATGAGAGATTGTAATCTACCAGACTATTAGTTTTGGGATACATTGTTCCCGAACTATTTGATTGGATTGAATTTATATCCTATGTTTGTTCAGTCGTGAGATTAGATGTCTGGATTAGACTATTCTATTGAATCCTATATTTGTTTGGGATATTATGGAGAAGGATAAATATTCAAAAGACTATTTTGTCCTTTTGAATTGTTTACTAAATAATAGAAATATTAAATTTGAATTATAAATTTTATTTAATATTTTTACTAAAATTAAATAAATAGAATATTAATAAAAATTATATAAATTTATTTTAATTTGTAGTTGAGATTTTTAAATTTTATTTTACTTTACTAAGTATAATTAATACCATATGATTATTAAAATAAATAATTATTTATACTTTACTAAGTATAAATAATTTAATAAATAAATTTTATTTTTAAAAAGATATTAAATAGTAAATGATCAAAATTTAATTTTACTATCCAATCTCATGAAATGAGTTATGATATGAACCAAACAACAGGCCATTTCATTCACTGGATATAAATTCTATCCCATGACTTAATTCTTCCAAACAAACACTCTTAATGAGCTACGTGTGGTTTGGGTGTTTTGGTTTAGTTTTCTTTTTAGCTTGGTTTGGGTGTTTTGGTGGGTTGATTATATGTGGTTTCATGTATTTTAATTTTCTAGTTAAGTTCTTCTTAATTTTTTTGTTTTAAAAATTGAGAGGCTTAGGGGTTGGTTGTATAGATGCGTATAGCAGTAGTAGAGGTATTTTTATACTTCCGAATCTCTTTCGTTGCATGTCATCTTCCTGTACCTTTAATTTCATGCTGTTAAATGAAATTTTTCTTTGCTGATAAAAAAAAATGAGCTACGTGTGGTTTCACATTTCAGATGAGAACACTTGTAACAAGAAAATCATGCATAAAATAATAAAAATGGATCACAACTAAACATTCATCAAAATTTATGTACTTTCTAGAAACTCATAAAGTACAACCATATCAAACAATTTTTGAAAATTTTTAACGTTTAAAACAAAAAAACAAAAAAAAAAAATCCAAAAAATAATTAGAACAATAAACTCTAACAGTGTGTTAACTTCTAAATTTTGTTTGTTTGCTGGACTAAGTTAGATGAGATTATAAATATGATAAAATTGAATGATAAAATTATTAATATAATAAAATTAAGTTAAAAATTAAACATATTCAAAGAATCGATTGGCCCGATTAACTCACTCAATCCAAACTGAATCCACGTTCAACGGTCAACTCCATCAAAGTATATGATCGGCAATGGTTACAATTATTTCAAAATCATAAAATTTTGATCAGTCAACGCGCTTAACAAAAAAAAAAAATTTACTTAAACCGAACCGACTGAGGTATTTATATAATTTAATAAACAGTAGGGCAAGTGACTTACACATAGCTATTATGGCTCTTGATATTGGTCCTATTTGATAGGACTTATTTTCAGCTTATTTTAACTTTTAGCTTAATTTAAGTTATTTTGATGTGTTTGGTTCACCTTAACAATACAGCTTATAACTTTTTATAAGTCAAAAATCAACTTATTCTTTGAATGAGGGAGGAGAAACTTAATTTATAAGTCAAAAATCAACTTATTTTCACAATTATAAGCTAAAAATTATTAAATTATAAATTATAATCACATTTTCACAACCCTACCAAACGGTCATTACACAAGTGATATTTTTTTTTATCAGCATTACACTAGTGATATTACACTAGTGCTATTACCTCTTTATCAACAAAAGTCAATAGAAATTGAAAACAAAGACCAACCACGTGATGGTGTCATATCTATTGTATCATTGGGTTCAACTATGGTATAGAAAAGTAGTTTTTTTTTTTTTTGGGTACCATATATAAAAGAAAAATGGTTGAGGCCTCGAATCTGAGGTCTCGAATTTGCCTCGAAATCCTTTTTTTTTTTTTTTTTTTCTTCTTCTTCGCAGAACCAGAGGGGAGGGGAAGGGAAGAAGAAAGAGAGGAAGGGAGGGGAGGGGTCCGGATTCGCCGTCGCAGCTCGTCGAGCTCGCCAGCCGTCCGATCGTCGCCCGATCCAGCTCGTCGCAGCAACTGCACCGCCGTCGCCTCCGCCTCCGGCCCGCCTCTGCCTCCTCCTCCTCCTCCCCCGGTGATTATGGCCCCCTCCAGTCCGGCCCACCGACGGCTCTCTCTTCTTCCCCTCCCCTCCCCCTTCTTCCCCTCCCCTCCCCCTCTCTCCCTTCTTCCCCTCCTCTGGTTCATTCGAGCCAAATTCAAGGCCTCGAATTCGAGGCCTCTATCACGACTCTATATAAAAATGAAATACCACTCTCAACACATTTTACCTATCGCAAATCACCGGTTTTGCAGGTAGTGAACATTTTTTTTTTTTAAAGAATAGGTAGTCACCTTTTATGCAATGAGTTTTGAAAAATCTAGAAACCCTAAATGTTGATTTGTGATTATGTACCAATTTTAAGTAGAATATAACAATCCCAATCAAATAATAAAAGACAAATCGACACAACGATTTTACGTAAAAAAACCACAATTGGACACCTCCAACTGTGATTAAAAACCCACGGGCAACAGCCACAAAACAATCTACTAAGAAGATTTAAAGGAATTACATAGGTATACTCTCAATTACCTAGCGAATCCACGCCTAATTGAACTAACCTCTATGTGCCTCTTTCAATCCCGTCTTCACCTCGAAATTGTCTTTACGATGAGCCACTCCAGAATCCACCGAAGCTTCAGGCTCGAATTCTTCAGAATTCACCAAAGAACAACTCTCTCTCTCTTGTGTATAACAAACAAAACATTTGATGTACTCTCTTTAAACCATGAGTTGAATACTCAATAAAATATCAAAGAAAACTAACAAAATATCCCCAAATATAAACCTTAAGAACCAAAAAGAAGATCTGGAGGGATTAAATAGTTTTGGGAGAAAACCAACTATTTATAGAAAATCCAAAAGTAATCCTAGTTTTGGAAGAAATCCAATTACTTATAGAAATCCAAAAGTAATCCTAGTTTTGAAAGAAAATCAATTTCTTAAAGAAATCCTTGTTAAACAGGATTGCTAAGAATAAAACCTAACAATCTCCCCCTTTGGCAATGCCGTGACAAAACACACCTAACAAATAAAATCCTAATCACCCCAACCCATTATAGCTAACAAACGCAAACTTCTTTCTGACGGTCAAGATCTGCAAAACAACTATTAATGCCACAATCTCCAAAACAACTATTAGCGCTACAAGAGTATATGAAAAAGCAATAAACATATGACAAGATTATCTTGAAGCATGAGATGGAAAACATGAATAGATGCGGCTTGAAGATTTTAAGAACATGTAGCATGGATAGATGAAAACTAAGACTTATGCACCCGACACATGACATGAATACATGAAATCCTAAGACACACCGGACAACATTAATCCCCTTTTTTTTTTTCACGAATTGACAAAGGAAGCTCAAACAATAAAGAAGCCAATGCAAAGCAACATGCAAAGCAACTAATGCCAATCTCACGTACCAAACAAAACAAAGTGTTCATGCTAACAAACTCTTGCAATGATAGACCAAACTCCCCCTCACTAAAAACAATGAACAAGAAAAAAAAACGACAAAAATAATATGGTGGAGCAAGTAAGAAATTTCAGATTTGTACCTTGAAACACACAAGATTATCCAAGAAGCACAATTACTTGAAAACACAATGTGCACAGCCTTTAGAAAATTCCTCATAAAAGAAAGTGATGCATTATGTGAAAAGCATAGATCCCATGAGAAAAGTGTGTGTGTAACTCTTGGAGTTCGACAAACACAAGATTCAAATCCTAGTAGTGATCTGATAGCTGGACCTCCGACAAGAGAATCTAAGCACAACTAAGGAAAGTCAAACCACTAGGAATCAAGGGGTATTTGGTGAGTAAAGACGGAGGCTCCCTCTCAATCAATGAATCCTTTATTTTATTTTATTTTATTTTATTTTTCACATCTTTTTCTTTTCTTTCTTTTGCACATTTTTTTTTCTTTCTTTTGCACATTTTTTTCTTTCTTTTGCACATTTTTTCTTTCTTTTGCACACTCATTTGCAGTTGACACGCTCAAGAGTATGGAAACCAAACCAGAGAAGCATGGATATAATAAGGATGGCCTGGTTGGTGACTCTGAGGTAGCCTTTTCCTCATGCCTGGACTACAAAGAATATAGGGGAAAGCCATGGAGATGCAAAAAGATGGAAAGTGGTTAAGAGACTCAACATTACCCATGATGTGCTAGTATAGATCAATTCCTCTAGAAAAACAAAAGATACCATGCCAGAAGTCCATAGAAAAAAATAATCACTAAGGCGAAAGACTCCGATATTTGCTAATCCAAGAGTGTATACAGAATGAGACATACTAATCAAAAACACACACTCCAAGATGAGTAATGACCACAGAAAGCACACACATATTAACATGTAATGGATATTCTTATCAATTCTAATATGCACCAAGGACCACTCAAAAATTTCAAGCTTGCAAAACCATACTAAGAAAATATTTTTGGATTTTTTTTTTTTCAATTTTTTTTTCTTAACCAAAGAAGACAAAAAAACGAACATGCCCACATTTTTTCTTATTAAAAAAACACACAGAAACCCAAAAATAACTAAGACAAATAAACAAATTAACACAAGTCAATTTTTCTCACCCAAACCGCTTTAGTATGAACAAAGTTGTAAGAATTACGGTTCTTGGGTGGTGTCTTGACGTTGTGGTTCCTTTCCCCTGCAATGGGAACCCGTCTCGACTTGGTTTCCAACTTCTTATTTTTAGGTCTAGGCAAATACACTCTTCCATGCAACTTATAACAATAAGGGCGAATATGACCATGCATACCACAATGATGGCAAATAAAAACAGGGTGTACAGGATGTACCTTCTTTTCTTTTACCTTACCAACTCTAGGAAGTTTGAGAAGTCCATCCTTATGTTGAATTTTTTGTTCTCCTTTTCCTTGAGTTCTTATATCATGAGATGTAGATGCCCTCTGTTTTTGCTCTTTGTTATCACCAAAGCCAATGCCACTCTTGTCACAACTCATTTGTTGAGACCCAATGATATCCTCCAAAGTCTTTGATCCTTTGTTCCAAAGACCAATGGTAGCCATAGCACACTTAAGCTCTTCCTCTTTCTTGATCAATAGTTCTTCCAAAGTAACTTGTGACATCTCGAGAGATTCAATCTTTTCTTCATCCATGGCATGGGTTTCCTGTAGCTCATTCCTCTCTGTCTTACAAGTCAATAGTTTTGTACAAAGAGCTTGTCGATCATCAGCTATCTTGATGGCATCAATCCTGGCCTCGGAAATCTCCTCCTTAAGTTTGACATTCTCACTTTCACATGCTTTGAGTTTCTTTGTAAGTTTGTCATTTAATTTGAATAAGTTAAGAGACTCCTTATACAACTTTTCATAAGCTTGCTCAAGCTCTTCATCATCACTCTCCGAGGATTCGTCAAGTAGGGGTGGTCGAACCATAAAATTTCCCTCACGAATTGAATCCATTATCACAAATCAAACAAGATCTCGTTCTAAAAGAATTTTTTTTTTTAAAATAGAACGACCTGCTTTGATACCAATTGAAAAATTTAGAAACCCTAGATGTTGATTTGTGATTATGTACCAATTTTAAGCAGAATATAACAATTCCAATCAAACAATAAAAGACAAATCGACACAACGATTTTACGTGGAAAAACCACAATTGGACATCTCCAACTGTGATTAAAAAACCACGGGCAACAGCCACAAAATAATCCACTAAGAAGATTTAAAGGAATTACACAGGTATACTCTCAATTACCTAGCAAATCCACGCCTAATTGAACCAACCTCTATGTGCCTCTTCCAATCCCGTCTTCACCTCGGAATTGTCTTTACGATGAGCCACTCCAGAATCCACTGAAGCTTTAGGCTCGAATTTTTCAGAATCCACCAAAGAACAACTCTCTCTCTCTCTTGTGTATAACAAACAAAACATTTGATGTACTCTATTTAAACCATGAGTTGAATACTCAATAAAATATCAAAGAAAACTAACAAAATATCCCTAGATATAAACCTTAAGAACCAAAAAGAAGATCTGGAGGGATTAAATAGTTTTGGGAGAAAACCAACTATTTATAGAAAATCCAAAAGTAATCCTAGTTTTGGAAGAAATCCAATTACTTATAGAAATCTAAAAGTAATCCTAGTTTTGGAAGAAAATCAATTTCTTAAAGAAATCCTTGTCAAACGGGATTGTCAAGAATAAAACCTAACAAGTTTTATATCAAATTGTTTTAAAATACAGACAAAAAAAAGTTACACTAACCTTTATAAGGATTTAAACAATAGATTAGGTTTTATAAAATTTGACATAATTATATTAAACTTTTTTCAAAATTTAATTTAATAATATTTAGTTTATTTATTTTTAACATTTTGTTAGTTGTATGAATAAAAAAATTGATGTTATGTCTTTCATATTGAAATATTATTTTATCCATTTTTATTCTTGTGTTTACATATAATCTGCATTAATTACAATTGTTTTAACTTTCCTAAATGAGATATCAGTGTAATTATATTAAACTTATGAGATTTATTATATTTAGTATAAAGAGACTCACAACAAATGGTAAGTAAAGTCACATTAAGTTTTAAGTTGTCCTATTAGGGATGGCATAGTTCAATTGATTCATTTAAGAGTAAACAAATGACCAAACAATCAAACTACCGGCAATGCTACGTAGCTCAAATTTTGTGGCTCAAAAGTGGCTCAAATGGCCAAAACGACGTCGTTTTGAGTACAGAACAACACAAAAATGGCCAAAACGACGTCGTTTTGGCCATTTGAGCCACTTTTGAGCTACAAAATTTGAGCCACAAAATTTGAGCTACGAGAAATTTTCCTCAAACTACTTACGGATTCATGAAATTTGAAACAAAGCAGAAAAATCTTATAACCAAATCAGTCTGAACCAATAAAATGAAGTTCAATCGAATTTGGAATCACATTTTCACAACATAATCACAAAATATTAATCGTAATTTCTTTGAATATATATGTCAGCATTTTGCAAACAAAACCAAAATGGCAAGCAAAGTAGCTGTAGGTAAACGAGAATTACATACATCATTCGTGCTTCTTGTATTATCCGTGTCATGCCAACATGTCAAACACAACTCAAGCTGGTAGCTCGAGCTTCACATTGTTCTTCCAACTTCCCAACCTTAAAAACGGAGCACTCGAACGTTTACCTTTGGAAGTAATAATAAAAGAAATCAGTAGTATAAAGCTCCGCAGAAGTCCTGATATCTGAGTTGAAATAGCAGAACCATTCAGTGCAAATCATGTTGGTACTGAGATGCATGACAAAATCTAAGAAGTGAAATCATTATTCTGGAGACTACACTACAAAAAAATTAAGATTTTAGAGACTAAAATTTAAGGACAAAATTATTTTTTAGGGACTAAATATTTTTTTTACAAAAAGTGTCATTATTATATTTTTAGCAACGAAAATTGGACACTAGTGATGAATTATTATCTTTTTGAGACCAAATTTTTTGTCTCAAAAAATAAATCCTTTTGAGACCAAATTATTTTATCCATAAAAATGTATTTATTAGTGACACTTTCAAATTTTGTCGCTAAAAGCCTTATTTTTTACTTTTCGGGACAACCTTTTAGCGACTATCTTCACGACGATAAAAATTAATTGTTAAATGTCTTTTGTAACAAAATTTTCATTTTTAGAGACAGAAAAATTTGGTCTCTATATGTTGTAGTGCTAAGAAATGATCATATATTCCATTTCAATCCACTTTTCAATCGACAAAACACTACATCAGAAGCTGGATTGGAATAGAATGACTATTCTTTAACATCTTTATTGTATGTTCATTACTTCACAATTAGTGTTCCACCCATGTTATATATAGGTTGTGTTTATAATTATTTGTATATATGTAAATTGTGATTTTTTAAATTTTTTTTGGTACACAGAAAAAGGAATATAACAAATGTAACATATCTTCAATCAATTATTTATGTTTGCTTTTATTCAAAATTTAAAAATAATGTACGGATAAAATTTATAAATTTATTCCTAACGACATTTTTTACTTCAATATAAATACTTAAAAAAAAAAAAAAAAAAACCTGGAAAAGGTAGTCAATATAAATATTATACATTAAGTAAAAAAATGTGGTTAGCAATTATGCTTACATAAATTTACTTTAGTTTTAATTTCAAATTTAAAATATATACATATATATATTTTTTAAAAGCATTTTATTTAGCTAGTACTAAATAGAATTTTCTTAGCAAAAAGGAAAGTTATAAAATTTTGTTGCAAATTTTCAAACGTTTAGGGCCTATTTGGTAACGTTTACGTTTTCAATTTATATTTACAAAAATTTTATAAACTGGTTTTTATTTATTTTTAGAAAAACATAAACTACAAACGTGTTTGGTTTACACAAAATGTTTTTAAAATTTAAAAATATAAAAAAGAATGAGAAATGACAAGTGGTGGCGGGTGGTGACGAGTGATGGCGGCAGAAGACGGTGGTGGAAAATGGTGGCAGGTGGTGGGTGATGGTGGCAGAAGACGGTGGTGGAAAGTGGTGGCAAGTGGCGGGTGGTGTGGGTGGTGGTGGCGGAAGACGGTGGTGGAAAGTGGTGACGGGTGGGTGGATGGTGGCGGCAGGTAGGTGGTGGATGGCAGGTGGTGGCGAGTAGGTGCCGGGTGGTGGTGGTGGTGGGTGGGTAGGTGACGGTGGGTGGTGGCGAGTGGGTGGTGGTGGCAGGTGGGTGGTGGTGGTGGTGGTGGTGTGGGGGTGGGTGGGTGGGTGACGGTGGCGGGTGGTGGGTGGTGGCGAGTGGGTGGTAGCGGTGGTGGTGGTGGCGGGTGATGGGTGGTGGTGGCAGGTGGGTGGTGGTGACGGCTGGGTGGCGGGTGATGGTGGTGGTGGTAGTGGCGGTGGTGGCGGGTGGGTGGCAGGTGGGTAGTGGGTGGTGGTGGCGGTGGTGATGGCGGCGGCGGGGAGTGGGTGGTGGTGGCTGGTGGTGGATGCAGGTGGGTGGTGAGTGGTGGTGGCAGGTGGTGGTGGAGGGTGGGTGGTGGATGGTGGTAGTGAAAGACGATGGTGGAAAATGATGGCGGGTGGTGGCTAGTGTTGGGTGGTAAAAAAAAAAAAACTCAAAACTCAAAACGAAAACATATTTTTTGAATTTACATTTTTTGGCCAAATTTATAAACTGAGACTACTGATTTATAAATCAAAAATTTACCAAACAAGTTTTTATTTGAGTTTTTAAAATTTTTGTAAATATAAACTGAAAACGTAAGTGTTACCAAACGGCACCTTATTGTCAAACATTCTATTCTACTTGCTTTTTTATTTGCTTGCTTACTTTAGGAGTTTTGATCTTTAATTTTTGCTCCACATTCATCATATTGTTTTATTTATTTTTTTTCTTCTTGCTTGATTTTCGCATGATACTTCTTTCATAGTGCATCTCCAAGTGTATTAGTGAAAATATCATACATTTAAAATGCACAAAATTACAATATATAGAGAAGAAAAAAAAAAAGGATAAATTATTTATAAGTCATATTTGAAAGACTTATACAAGATATGGTCCTATGCAAAAACTTATAACCCAATAGGCCTTATGATTTTTTTGTGGACACATTTATCTCCAATCTTAATTAATTAATAATCTGATTAATGATAATACCATATATGGGAAATCCAATGTTACTATAGATTGTGATCATATCTATATGGTTAGAAATTTAAAATTCAAAACAACCTAATTGATGGCAATACCATATGTGAAAAATCTAAAGTTATTATCAATTGTAATCATATATATATATAGTTGAAAATTTAAAATTAAAAACAACCTAATTAATGGCAATACCATATATGGGAAATTCATTGATTACCATATATTGTGATCATATTTATATGGTAGGAAATTTAAGATTCAAAACATAAATGTAACATGTAACATCACAAACCTAATGTGACATTTCCAAACCCAACGTGACATTCTCATATACTTCTCATCCCAAACCTACCGTAAATGTAACATATAACTCCCAAACTCACCGTGACATTCCCATATGCTTCTCATCTCAAACCCAACGTGATATTCCTATACTCCACCATTGAATTATGAATAATATAACCTCCTAAATCTAACATGTAACATTTCAACTCAACCCATGTATTGAACCACCATCACCCCCAACCCAGCGTAACTTCAACATCGAGCGATGGAACTCAATCCACGTTTAATTATAAACCCAAATCCCCAATAATTTTGCGTAATGTACTGTGATATGTATGTAAACACTGATTAAAAAAAACATGATACACATTCAAATACATATACAACCGAACAAACACACAAATGTCATCTACTACATGATATATGTGGATTAACGTTGCACACTAAATGTAGCATGCATCGTAACACAATCATCCAGATCCCAATGTACAATTGTCATCCTACGACATGGTTCACATTCGGCATCTAATCAATAGCCAAAACCAAATACCCCCAATCCACACATCAAACATATTAAAATGCATCAACCATCACAATGTCAAATACATACATTCAATCAGAACATTGGCCAAAGTGTGCCTATTAATGAGTGTAATAGATTGTCAATGCCCTATTAAAGATGAACAATCCACACTTCAACAAATAGTAACACAATTCAACCACACAAAAAAAAAACATACATCTCCCTCTCAAATGATTGGAGTCGAAATCTGTCAAAGGAATCAACACACAACCCTCAAATTTCAGCGTATCATTGACTATATCTACATCCATTTAAGCAACATTTTGAAAATGCATTGGAATCCCGCGATTAAGGCGAAAAAAAGTCGCACGGTCTGTAGACTTGTCTTTCCTAAAAACTTTCCCAAACATGATATGATGAATGAAAAAATAAGATATAATATGGAAACAAATTAGGGGTATAATAGTATACTAATATCATTCATTTACAACTCATAGAACCTTACGGAACACATTTCTATTTAAATAAGACTTCAAACTCTGAAAGAATATTCATAGGACTTCACATTAAATAAGTCCTTCAAATAAGAGTTATAACTAATTTTTCCAAAAAAAAAAAGTAAGTAATTGCCCAAAACTAAAACTGCTTTAAGAAAAAATAAAAAATAAAAACAAAAATAAAATTGTTTGAAATAGAAAATGATTTATTTATTAATTAATTAATTTTTAAACATAAAATTTTAAAGAAAACAAAGAAAACTATATAAAAAAAAGTACAAAAATTAAACATAAAATATAATACAAAAAATAAATTAATTATAAGATTTTCAAGAAGTGAGACTCACAAATAAATTTTGTAAAATCTTGTCTATTCATATATTTTTTGTGTATGTTTTTTGTACTTCTAATCCTGAGAATGACATTGAAATAATTTGCATTTCTTGCATTAGGTTCGTCTAATAGTTTTAGCTAATAAATGTAATAAATTTCATAACATAAAACACAAACAACTTGTGAGACAAAATATCTAAAAAAAATGAAAGTAACGTTCGATGATGATGTAAAAGCACACTTGACGTTTTAATTGGAGGTATAACTAGATAAATCGCCTTAGAAGAGGAAGACAATCTTTATTTTTCATCACAACAATTACATAACTCAATATATAATTTTAATGTCTATTACTCTTCCACACGTCCAATTCTCTGTCAATATTAGAAAGAATGCATGAACCAAAAAAAGGGAATATTTGAGAAAACAAAAAGATGCGGTTTGAGATCTTTCAATTATTGAATTCTATTAATTAATAGATATTAGGTTTCAATGGACGAAAATTTCTAATATTTGTTAGGCATTAAAGCTGAGTTCTTTGGTTTCATCTATATTCACTTGATAATTTGAGAGTGGATCCTTTCAAAAAAAAAAAAAGAAGATAATTTGAGAGTGGATACGTGTCAAACCTTTACACAAATACTTGGCACATTTTTTGAGCATTATTAATGAAATGCACAATGTAATTATTTTTTCTTTTTTTTTTCCGCAATTGCAACATGTTATTTTTTTTAATAAGAATTTATATTTGTTTTAGATTTTTTTAATATACAAATTATTTTTTACAGTGTAATTTTTTTTCGCAATTGTAACATGTTATTTTTTAATAAGAATTTATATTTATTTTAGATATTCTTTTAATATAGATTTTTAAAAAAAAAGATTTTCATGAAATGCACAGTGTGATTTTTTCGCTTTTTTCGCAATTGCAACCTATTAGTTTTTAATAAAAATTTATATTTGTTTTAGATATTTTTTGATATACAAATTATTTTTTACAGTGTAATTTTTTTCTCTTTTTTTCCGCAATTGTAACCTGTTATTTTTTTAATAAGAATTTATATTTGTTTTAGATATTTTTTTAGATTTTTTATAAAAATAATTTAACAATCCCATCACTAACCATAGTGTATGGGAGAAGTTGAAAATGATGCGGCAATAGGTATGGAGTAAGGGTGGGCGCGGGTCGGTTGCGGCCACAGAACCTCCAATCCGCCATCTATCCTCTAAATTGGCAAATTAAAGAAAATCAATCCGCATCCGTCCGCCAATCCGGCAGATGTGGACTGAGCGGGTTGGCGAATGGATACGAATCGGTTTAGCGGTTTAAAATTTTATAAATTTTCAATATAATTCAACTTGTGCACTTCCTCAAAAAAAAAAAAAAGTATTACAGTCAATAACTTAAAAAAAGTATTACAATCACTGCATACCTCGTTCAAAGAAAGAAAGTTTGAAATTTTAAAATATTACAATCACTGCATGTCTCATCCACATATTATAATTACAGCATGCATCATCCATATAAAGTATTTTAATATGTGGTTCTTAAAATATAAAAACAATTCAAACCACCAAAGCTATGAACAGAGCTGTAGTAGAGATTGTATGCTTCTGTATTGTTACATCTATATCTTTTTTTGAAAATAAAAACCAACCAGCATATATCATCTTTTTTATTTATTATTTTTAGAGTTAGATTTAAAAAGCAAAAAATATATTCAAGTTGAAAACTCTTTTTCAGTTTTCAACAAAACATATTCAATAGAATATTTAAACTTTTTTTTTTTGAAAACACAAACAGAATATCTAAACAAATTAAAAACACAAAATCTTACAAATTACTAGAGGTGCTCGCAGTTTAGCGGTTCGGTTGTAGCCAAAGGAACCTCAAATCCGCCATCCGTCTAAAACTAGGCGGATTAAAAAAAAATCAATCCACAACCGTCCGCTCGTCATCACGCATCCGTTCAAAATGCGGCAGATTGGTTCGGTTTGGGCGAATCGGTATATCCGCTGCTCACCTCTAGTATGGAGGAAGTCAAAAAGGCTTGTAGGTTGGGAGACATCAATAAATGCTGGGGGTTTTTTTTTTTAAATAAAAAAATTAGAAAATTAAGATTGGGATATTGAGGTTCCCACAAGACTTGTCGGTTAGAAACTCTCTTTTCCTTAAAAATTAGAAAACTAAGATTGGGATATTAGAGTTCTTACAAGACTTATGGGTTAGAAACCTCTTTTTCTTTATATTTGTTGTTGAATTCTATTAATTAATAGTTATTAAGTTTCAATGATCGGGTTTCTATTATTTGATAGCTGTCAAAGCTGAGTTCTTTGGTTTTATCTATATTTACTGATAATTTGAGAGTGGATACGTGTCAAGCCTTTATAGAAATACTTGGCACATTTTTTGAGCGTTATTAATGAAATGCACAGTGTAATTTTTTTTTTTCGGCAATTGCAACCTGTTATTTTTTAATAAGAATTCATATTTGTTTTAGATTTTTTTTAATATACAAATTATGTTTTACAGTGTAATTTTTTACTCTTTTTTTTCTTAATTGCAACATGTTATTTTTTAATAAGAATTTGTATTTGTTTTAGATATTTTAATATAGAAATTATTTTTTTTTTAGATTTTAATGAAATGCACAGTGTAATTTTTTTTTTTTTTTTTACAGTTGCAACCTGTTATTTTTTAATAAAAATTTATATTTGTTTTAGATTTTTTTTAATATACAAATTATTTTTTATAGTGTAATTTTTTTTTCTCATTTACAACCTGTTGTTTTTTTAATAAGATTTTATATTTATTTTAGATTTTTTTTAGATTTTTTATAAAAATATTTTAACAATTCCATCACTAATCACATTGTATGAGAGAAGTTGAGAATGGTGCGGCAATACGTATGGGGAAGTCAAAAAGAGTGAGTAACCCAAATCAGAGGCTAGAAGGGTCTGTTTCTTTCCATTTGCAAGTAGTACTTTGGAAAGGTTCTTTCTTTACTTACATTTTGCTATCTTTGGTACATACATACATGGACAACTAGATGATTTAGAGTGTTCGAACTTTATTCTATTTCTTGTGGTTGTGCTGTTATTTTTTTGTTGGTGTAGATGGAAGGAGGAAAATGGGAGGATTTGAATATGGATTGCTTGCTGAATGTGTTTGGGAGAGTTGGAATTGAATCACTGCTTTTAGACATTCCCTTTGTGTGTAAGTCATGGCACAGAGCCACACTCGGTCCTCCATGCTGGAAGCAACTTGATTTTTCTCGAATCTCACTTGATGATGTTGAGTTTCCATCAAGATTAATGGATGTATATGAATTTAATGATAAGTTGGCTGTCAATGCTTTTATAAAGTTTGTAATTAAGTGCAGTGCTGGATCTGTTACTTTCCTATCAATTCCGGACTGTTGTACAGAAGAAGCATTTCTTGATGTTGCAGATGAGCAAGTGATCTACAAACTGTCAATTTGTTTTGTAAGAAAAATCAGTTTCTATTTTTTTCTTATGTTTAGGGAGGGATGACTTTTTGTTCAAGTTTTTGGTAACCTTTGCTCTGTTTTTTATTCACCAGGTGTCCTGACCTGAGGGTGTTGCTGCTGCCTCTTACACCAGATCATGATTATAGGCATTGTTATCAACCTTATGATTATTTGCTCAATATACCAAGTCTTATGAGTAAGTGGAAAATTTTCGAGTTTTTAAGGCTTGGAGGATCCTTTCAAATGGAAGAAGTGCTTGCCCAAACCAACATTCACTGCAAAAACTTTATTGCATTGGATATTACAAAAGCCGATATTGGGGATTTTGAAGCATCAGTTATTGTCACCCTACTCCCAAACATAAAGCTATTGTATCTGAGGAATGCAACCATGGAAAAGGAGCACCTAGTGATGATTTTGAAGGGCTACAAAGGACTAGAGTACGTTGATGTTAGCAAGTGCATTGGCTTTGATGCGTATGATGATGAGATATTAAAGCTTGCTTCTCAAATCCCAACATTCATTAACGAGGGTTCGATGTTTGATTATTATGATGTCTACATCCCTCCTTATCATTATGGTTATTATGATGACAACCCTTATCATTGTGATTACTAGGAAGTCTATGACTGCCTTCCTTATTGTTCCGCTGGCTTCTATGATGGAAACTACTCTGACTAATTTTTTTGTTTTAGAAACTCTTTGTCGTTTTGTTTTGTTTTACAGCTTTATTAATTTTAAATATCCACCACAGTTTGGCATGGTTTATTGTTATTAAAATTTTGGGATCTTATTAATTTTTTGTTTTCATTTACTAATGTATGCATCTCACCAGTTGTTTCTTTTTTATGTTTTATATTTTGTATCTTACCAATTCTTGACTTGCAAACGGGATTTTGAAATCTTTGGCTTTTTTTATGATGCTGTGAAATTATGATGCCCGTTAACTGATTTCCATCACAGTTAAATGTTGATACCATTTTCCACAATTTTCCACTAAACTACTCAAAAAAGAGGTTGACAAAACAGTACCAAAATGCCAAGCAAGTACCTGTAGGTAAAGGAGAACATAGATCTTTTGTGCTTCTTGTGTTATCCCTGTCATGCCGACATGTCAAATTCAGTTCAAGCTGCCAATTGAAGCTGGTAGCTTGAGAATCACATTTGTTCTTTCAACCGTTACCATTAAAATGCAGTGACATTTTATGTAAAGATCCACCTTGATTGCATTTCCAACATTTAGCTTTCAAAGTAATAATAATAGAAATCAGCATAAAGATCTGCACAAGCCCTGTTATCTGAGCTGAAATAGCAGATCCATTCAGTGCAATTCATCTTGGCATTGAGATGTGTAACAATCTACAGAAAAGTGTTTGCACGTGTGTTGAGCATGTAGACCTGTTCACATTTGCAATACAAAATAATAGGTTATCATCCGCAAAAAACTAATGGGAAATTCCTGGGTAGCACGCTGTAGCCAATTTCTAGACGGTATACATATGGTCAAATTGTCAATAATTATTTGATTCTTAAGCAAAATAGGTTAATTACTGTTGCTATTAAAAGCATAATAGGCTGTCAAGCAATCTAGAGTAAATTACTATTAACTGTTTAAAACATAAATGAAGAAAACAAAAAGCCTTTATATACCCAATGTTGGTTCATATTGGGAAACATGCTAGACCACATACTATATCATCCATTACCTAACAATAAACCAGTGTTTTTAAAACTGGAACTAGTTGACAATCACTAAACAGACATTAAACAACCCTTAGCCAGAGCAGTAACCTTCACCATGGCAGTAATCATGATCCAAGTCCTCATAATAATCATCTTCATAGGGACCATTGTCCATGTAATAACCATCATAGTGGCAGTAATCAATATCATTGTCCTCATAGTGGCAGAAATCAAGATCCACATTGTCCTCATAGTGGCAGTAATCAACATCATCAAACATGTATGAACCTTTATGCTTGAATGTGCGGATATGAGAAGCAAACTTCAATATCTCATCATCACCCTCATTAAAACCTATGCAATCCCTAACATCCACATACTCGAGTTCTTTGCAGCCTTGCAAAATCATTACTAGGTTCTCCTTTTTCATGGATGCATACCTTAGGCTCAAATAATTTATGTTTGGGAGTAGGGTCACAATAGCTGATGCTTCATCTTTCCAAATATAGGCACTTACAACACTCAATCCAACAAAGTTGTTGCAGTGAATGCTGATTTCAGTAATGAATTCTTGCATTTGATTGCTGTTTCCAAGTCTTAAGAACTCCAAACTTTTCCAGTTGCTTATAAGCTTTGGGATCTTCAACATATGATCATGAGGCAGAGGCAACATCAAAGTCTTTAAGCCAGGACACCTGTTGAACAAAATCTGAGTTATCATATATTTAACATAAGGGAATGCTTGTCTGCAGTTTAAATTTTAACTGGACCAGACAGTTAAGGTTTCTTAACTCTTACCGGTAAAAAACAGTTAAGAAACCTTAACTGTCTAATCCAGTTGAAAGTTCAACTAAAGACAAGCCAAATCCTTGATGTAAAGCCATTTTTCCTCTCCTTTCAGTATATTTTGCAACCTAAATCTCATATCTAGATAGAAACGAATGACATGGTTCCAAATAATGATGCTTTTTTTTAGGATGCAACTTCTCTTCAAAGTGAAACTGGACTGTTCAATTGAGCCTGTGGAATTCAACATGGGTCCTACATTCAATCCATTCATTTTGTAAGTTTTTTTATGTAGATGGTTAAAACATCTCACTCAAAACCAATTGGCAATGTGTTGAGGGGCCTCTAGAGTATATTAACTAAGCTTGAGTGTCTTAGAGAGATGATATGAGACAAGTCTAACACTCCCCGCACATGCAACTCCATAGTCTAACACTCCCCCGCACATGCAACAAATGACAAATAGACTTGCCCGAAAACTTGACCCACTAAAGACCACCCAAAACCAACTCCGATACCATGTTAAAACATCCACCTCAAAACCAAGTGTGACTAAGGTGACCAAGGGTTGGCCTAGTGAATGTCGTGAACCCTTACCATGTGTGATATTTGGATTTAAGTTTTACCTGCTACATGCTGAAAATTTTCTCTTCCCTATTCCCTTCTGAAAATAATGCAAAAAAAATTAAAATTACAATACCCAAGACCATGTAACATGATATCAAAAAGCCGGAGTACTTGGGGATAGGTAGTGTGCATGTCTCTAGCGTGCACATGACAAGTGCTATTGATTTAGCACGTGTGAGGAAGGGTGTGAAAAGAAGTCAGTGTATAAGTGTAAGGTACCCTCATGGCCTTGATAACCAAGACCATGTAACATAGATCATCGATGAAATAAATCAATCCGTTTTAATCATAACCATTTAAACAGTTTACTTTGTAAATCATACTTAGAATGAACAAATTAAAATATTTACTACTAAAATCAAGCTAATATAGTTCGTGTAGTGAACTTACTCTTCTGCTATGTAAATCAAAGCTTCCTCTGTACAACAGCCTGGAAGTGATATAAAAGTGGCAGATCTTTTGCTACGTTTGATTACATACTTGATGAATTCAGTAACAGCCCAGTTGTCCTTCAATTGATATTTATCAATCAATCTACTTGACTTGGAGCCATCATAATAAAACCATGGACCAATTGATATTTGAGAAAAATCAAGTTTATGCCAGCTTTGACAACTGAGTGTGGCTTTGAACCATGATTTGCACACAAAGGGAATGTCTAAAAGAAGTGATTCAATTCCAACTCTCCCAAACACATTCACCAAGCAATCCATATTCAAATCCTCCCATTTTCCTCCTTCCATCTACACCAACAAAAACAAATAAATAAATAAATAAAGATTGAGAGTTCTACTCTAAAGAGAGCGCTAGTGATGTGGCAAGGAGTGGAACCCACATGTAATATAATGTGTGTCTATGTTTTTTTTTTTTTTGTTTTTTTTTTTTTTTTTGTTTTTGTTTTTTGTTTTTTTTTTCACTATAGCACTCTTTAGAGTTCCAAAATTAGAATTTTCTATTATTGTTGACAAAAAAAAATAACAGCACAACCAAAAGAAATAGAATAAAGTTCGAACACTCTAAATCCACTACAACAAAAAGCACCAATGGCGACTAAAAAATTGATTTTCGTCGCTGAAAGTTGCACAAATGGCGACTAAAATTGATTTAGTCGCCAATGATCATGACTTTTGCCGACTAAAGGAGTTTAGTCGCCGAATAGAGCACTTTTAGCGACTAAAGGGCAGTTTAGTCGCCCAATATAGGGCTTTCAGCGACTACAAAAATTTTAGTAGCTAAAAGGTACGGTTTTTGGCGACTAAAAGCATTTAGTAGCCAAAACTATAGGTTTTAGCGACTAAAAAATACTTTAGTCGCCGAATATAGGTGTTTTACCGACAAACAAATTTTTTGTAGCTAAACGTGAACAATTTGGCGACTAAAACTGAGTTTTGTCGGCAAAAGTGAGGTTTTGGCGACGAAAAATAAGTTTAGTCGCCGGAAGTAGTTTTTTTGGGCGGAAATTAATGTTTTTAGCGACAAAGCAGCATTTAGTAGCCAAAAGGCATAGAATTGGCGACTAAAATTCACATTTAGTCGCCAAAAGTGCTCTCATATTTTTTTTAGTAAATACTTTATTTTTTACATAAAATACATTAAATAAAAATTATTATTTATATATATATATAGTTTTGTATTAATACCGCCGAATATAGTATATAAATAATATATGTTGCATTAATATTTGCGTGAGGTTCTAGTGGCGTAGTGGGCAGAGACTGTGGGTAAAGGTTGAGAATGTTAGAAAGTTGGGTTCAAAACTTGGTAGCAGCAGAGGGAAAAAAATTTTTTCCTGAAAATGCTTTCAGCGACTAAAGTCACTGGTTGCCCAAAGCTGGGCTATTGGCGACGAAAGATGTGGTCGGGAAATGTGTAAATAATAAAAAAAAAAAATTAACTATTGGCGACTAACAGTTTAGTTGCCAAAGGTATAATTTCCAAAAATGGAATTGAGCAATGGCAACAAATTCTGTAGTCGCTGAAGCCCTATCTATTGGCGACCAACAGTTTTTAGTCGCCAAAGGTATTCGCGACCACGTATAGGCGACAACACCGGCGACCAAAATTTTTAGTCGGGGAAACTGAAAATTTGACATTTGGCGACTAAAAAAAGACTTTTGGCGACTAAAAATTTAGTCGCCAAAAGCGTATTTTCTTGTAGTGATCATCTAGTTGTCCATGTATATATGTACCAAAGATTGCAAAATGTAAGTAAAGAAAGAACCTTTCGAAAGTACTACTTGCAAAGGAAAGACACAGACCCTTCTAGCCTCTGATTTGGGTTACTCACTCTATGCCAGGAAATGTGTGTATATATGTATGTGTGTGGAACCATATCCTCAGCCAGTTGAAATGTCTGGAAGATATATCGTTGATTGGTTGACGTGAGAGAGATAGAGAGAGCACCAAAAGTCTGCCTCTTGTGCTCCTCTATGAATAATACTATATGTACCAATTAATTTATTAATTAATATACTAACAAATGATGCAATATAATTTTAAAAATTTTGAATATTTATAATTTATATAATAAATGGGATTAGTAATAATGGCATATGTGCACTAATATATATTAATTAGTATATGTAGCACCACCAATTAGTAAACGGTACAAATTCAAAGCAAAGAAAATAGGAAATTGAATTTAATTCATGTGTTTGAATTTTGTGAAAATATATCGAGTGGGTGTTGAATAAAGGTTACTAATCTTATGTTATGGTTGATTCGATGTCCGAGAGAGAGAGAGAGAGAAACAGAACGTGTGCAACAGCAACACTGTAAGCAATCCAAGTAATAAACGCTCCTTTTACGAAATATTTTAAAATTATTTCTTTAATTTTATAAAAACTTTTACATAAGGAAATATTAACCTATCACCCGTGTTATACACGGGATAATTATAGATATTTATATTTGTTTTAATTTTTTTTAATATATAAATTATGTTTTTTAAGATTTTTATAAAAATAATTTAATAATCTTATCACTAACCATATTGTACATGAGAAATTAAAAAGGCTACTGCAGTAACTATGCACGGGCTGTATCTATAATTATTTGTATGAGAGGATTTTAAATGCTAATCAGAGATTTTGACCAAATCAATAAATGCAGGTATGTGGATTGGAAAAAGTTAATAAATGCTTATCAGGAGATTTTAACCAAATCAATAAATGCTGAGGTTTTTTTTTTTTTTAAATCAAAAATTTAGAAAATTAAGATTGAGAGATTGGAGCTCCCACAAGGCTTGGGGTTTAGAAACTCCATTTTTCTTAATATATTTACAATTATCTATACATGTGAATTGTAATTTTTAAATATATATATATATATATATATTTTAAATGTCCTCTTTTTTCCTTTTTTATATTATATTAAAGTTTAATACTTTGATAATAATCATATGTGTTGGACTTTTCAATAAATTTTTTTTTTTACTTGTTCTTAATGCATTAAAGTGTTATTATGAGAGATAATAATCATATGTGTTGAGACTTTTCAAGGAATTCATGTGTTGGATTTCAAAGAATTTTTTTTATACTTGATCTTAATGCATTAAAGTGTTATTATAAGGGTAAGACTTAGGGGTTGAGAGAAGTTAATAAATGCTAAGGTTTTTTTTTTTTTAAAATCAAAAAATCAGAAAATTTAGATTGAGAAATTGAAACTCTCACAAGACTTGGGGTTAAAAACCCCCATTTTGCTTAATATATAGTATAGATGTGAATTGTGATTTTTAAATGTTTTTTTTTTCTTTAAATGTCTTATTTTTTTCCTTTTTTATATTATATTAAAGTTTAATATTTTGATAATAATCATGTGTTGGACTTTTCAAAGAATTAAATGTCTTTTTTTTATTATATTATATTAAAGTTTAATATTTTGATAATAATCATATGTGTTGGACTTTTTAAGAAATTTTTTTTATGTTTGTTGTTAATGCATTAAAGTGTTATTATGAGGGATAATAATCATATGTATTGGGACTTTTCAAGGAATTCATATGTGTTGGATTTCAAAGAATTTTTTTTATACTTGTTCTTAATACATTAAAGTGTTACTATGAGGGTAAGACTTGGGAGTTGGGAGAAGTTAATAAGGCCTTGTTTGGCATAAACTAAAAAATTTAAAAAGTCAAAAAGTCACTATTCTATTTAAATCACATCATCTTATTTAAGTCACATCACCTCTCTACCACATCACTTCAAACCCCAACCCATACCCAACCCATATTTCATAAAAAGTCAAAAAATGCACTTATTTAGAACATCCCAAACCACCCCTAAATGCTAAGATTTTTTTTAAAAATCAAAAAATCAAGAAATTTAAATTGAAAAATTGGAGTTCCCACAAAGTTTGGGGTTAAAAATCTCATTTTACTTAATATATAATATATAGTATAGATAAATAAATAGTGCAATGCCAGAGACATCTAGTAATTCATCAAGAAAATTACCAAATAGTCACATGAGTCCATGTGAGTTTCTCCTTGCCAAATGCTATTTATTATCAAATTTATTTCACTATTTTATTTTATATATGACAAACTATAGTTAAAAGAATAATGACATATAAAGAAAAGAAAAAAAAAAAAAACAAGAAAATTTTGGTCTAACATCCATTTTCAACTTTTAGTAATGAGATAAATTCATAATAATTTTTTTGATAAATTACAAATACACCCTTTAAAATTTGTTTAAAATACAAATTGTTCCCTGTGATTTGAAAATTACAGATACCCCCTTATTAGAATTTTTTATTTAACAGAATTAACTAAAAAAATTGAAATTCATAATTACTCTCTTATACAATAATAAAATTACCTAAATTATTAATTGAAACATATTTTTAATATCATTAAAAACTGTTAATTGACTTGATGATTTATTAATAAAAAAGACGATTTGTTATGAAATTAGAGACATGTGGGATATACTTATAATTTACCCTAATATTTTTGGTAGTTTGTCCACCAACTCTCTCATTCTCTCTTCTCGCACCAAACAACTCCTCTCTCTCTCTCTCTCTCTCTCTCTCTCTCTCTCTATCAATCCAGAGTTTGATACAGAAACAAAGCTCCACATCTACCTCATGATCTCTCACACCACAAAGCATCTGACTTTCATCATTTTCCTCAATCGCATGATCATCTTGGCATCGATCTATCACAAAATCCGATCCACTTCGATCCGAATTTTCACATTCTTCAATCTGATCATCATCATCATTCAAATCTGCTGCAGTGTTGGACCGGTAAGAGTGGTGGCAGAGAAGGTAGTAGGGATCGATCTTTGGTTTAAAAATATCGAAGACGAAACGACCTCAAACTCCTACTGAATAGCTCAAGTTTGCTTGCAAGAGACACATCGCTCTTCTCATTCTCCTTCAATCTCAACAAACTTAGGGTTTTGAGAGCTACGAATTTCGCCAAAGAGCTTAGGAAGAGCATTAGTTAAAATAGCAAGGGACAACGGCGGGGCTGTTCTTGAGCCCATGGGCGTCAAACCTGAGGAAGTTGTTTCCGCCATTGAATTCGATGGCACCTCAAAGAGATGAGGATAATGATGATCGATGTCAGAACTCCATGATCGAAAAGAATATCTCAGATCTTGGTCTCTACTACCGCTCAAATCTTGATTTCATATCTCACATGTTTCTAAAGATGAGAAGAGAGAGAGAGAGACGGAGAGAGAGAGAGAGAGCGAGATAGATAGATAGATAGATAGATAGATAGATAGATAGATAGATAGATAGATAGAGGGATTTTCGGCGCTCTATTCTAGCGGCTCAATCTTTGAGTGCAGGCACTACTAATTCTAAAGATGTAAATTAGGGAAAATTTATTTAGTTTGGTTAAAATAATTTTCTTTGGTTTAAAATTATAAATAAGCATAGAGAAATTTGTGCTAAAATTTTTTGGTTTGGTTAAAATAATTTTCTCTAGTTTAAAATAGTGAACAAATACAGAAAAATTTGTTAACAAAGCCAGAGAAATTCTCTGTGAACAAAGTCAGAGAAATTTTGTGTGAATTTCAATTCTCTGTAAACAAAGCCAGAGAAATTTCAATTTTCTCTGGATTTCTTTGGTTTGAACTCAGAGAAATTTTAATTTTTCTATATCGATTTGTGTATTGCACATCGTGATTGAGAAGGCAGAGAAATTTTCTGGTTTGCACCTGGAGAAATTCTTGGAAAACGAGAGAAATTCTCTGAAGAAAATCTCTAGATTGGAATCCAGAGAAATTCTTTAACCTTCTCAAAATTTCTCTGGAGAGAAATATTCTGGGAAATCTAGAGAAATTCTCTGGATCGAATTTTCTTTGGATCTATATTGAGGGACTTTAAATATTATGAAAATATTAAATGTCCTATATACTATAAAATCTTAATATTATAGACTTTAAAAAAAATCTCTAAAAAACAATTGTATATAATTTTGTATAAAATTATGTGATTTTTTATGCTATGTTCATTTATAATCAAAAGATCTATTTTGTTCTCGTAATTTGAAAAATGTTAGTGACACACTATTTTGAATAAATTTTTCATTTATAAATCAATTTTAAAATACAACACTGCTTCAGACCCCCACTGGGGGTCCGACCCCCAGTGACGTGGCGCGCTGCTACTGGCCAGTTTTCTTTTTCTTTTTTTTTTCTTTCCTTCCAATCCCGCAGTGCCACGTGGCACTGGAGGTCACTGGGGGTGGCATTTACTGGGGGTCCGGCGCATTTTTGTTTAAAATAATGGAACATACTATGCTACATGAAAAGGTGAAAAGTTTTGATAAAATATTATGATAATATACCATCTTACCAAAAGTATCACAACATATCAATTTTGAGCAATATTACACCTAAGGCCTTCGTTTGGGAATAGGTTAATTTAGTAATTTTTTTATTATTTGATAATATGAGTTAAAAAAATTAGTATATTTAGAAAAAAAATTTAGTTTTTTACGAAAAGATGTGCAAAAAGTAGAGAGAAGAAAATCTTTGACTTTTTGGTATGGGTTGTTGGCTTTTTGATTTTTTTAGTAATTTTTTTACTTTTTAGCTAAACGGGCTGGTTCCCAAACGAGGCCTAAGTACATTTTTTATTTTTTATTTTGGTCTTGTTTGGTTTGTGTTTTGAGATGTTATTTCAAAAATAATTTTTTGAAGAAAGTTTATAAAATTTGAAAATTTAATTGGTTGTATATTTTCAAAATAATTTTGGAATTTGGGATGATTTGATTTTTTTATTTTTATTTTTTGTAGTTGAATATAGGTATGATAGAAAAAGTGATTGAGAAGAAGAAAGAATAGAGAAAAGTGATTAATTGATGTATAATAAAGAGAAAAGTGATTTTGAATTTTTTTTAAAAAAAAATTCTACCAAACATGTTTTTGAATTTTTTTTTTCTCTAAAAACACATTTTGAGAGCCAAATCAAACATGTTTATGTTTTGTCTTCGGTCCATTATCACTACAAAAAATTAAGGTTTTAGAAACCAAAATTTAGGAATAAAATTATTTTTTAGAAACAAAATATTTTTGTTGCGAAAAGTGTCATTATATTTTTAGCAACAAAAATTAGACATTAGTGATGAATTATTATCTTTTTGGAACAAAATTTTTTGTCTAAAAAAATAAACCATTTTGAGACCAAATTAGTTGGTCTCTAAAAGTGTATTTATTAGTGACATTTTCAAAATTTTGTCTCTAAAAGCCTTATTTTTTACTTTTCGAGAAGACCTTTTAACGACTATCCACACGACGATAAAAATTGATTCCTAAATATCTTTTACAATAAAATTTTCACTTTTAAAAACTAAAAAATTTAATTTCTAAAACCCTTATATGTTGTAATGTAGGTATACAACATCAATCTTGTTGAGGGGGGTGTGCTCACAGGAGGCACTATTTTAACTATTCCATGTGTTCTTTTATGGTCCTAGTGTGCACATTATCTATAAAAAGAAGAAAAAACAATTAAATTGATCTAATAATTATAGGCACATATTTTTATTTTATTATTATTATTTTTTTTTTATGAATGATCTACATGAAACTCAAAAAGATTAATGAAATAAATAATCAAAATAGAATCATCAACGTGAGGTGTGGTGGCAAAGAGGCGACAGAGGTGAGCCGGAAGAGGTGGTGGTGGTGAAGAGGTTTGGTCGAATTCACCATAGTAGTATGAAGCTTTTGGTTCAAAGCACGGGCATTTTAATGGCCGAGAAAGATTATGATACCTTCAAAATTCATCCACCACCATCTTTTTCCCACGGATTGTGTTACTCTCACCTTTGTTAGTAAGATAGGTCCGCTGAATTCCAGCTAAAACAATATTTGGAAATAACAAAATGTATATAACTTAAACCATATTGCATATATACATATATATATATATATATATATATCGGTATATTGTTGTTCATCACAACAAAATAAGTATAGTAAAAGGGTTTTAACTTTTAACCCATATTGCAGCTACAGCTGCAATTCTTACATGAAACTTATCAAAACAATTAAGGCCAAGTTTGGCATGTGTCCAAAAAAGTCAAAAAGTTAAAAAGTTACTTAAAAAGTTAAAAAGTTATCACTATTCACCAAAAGTTAAAAAATACGACTGCACAACTCCAATCATAATTTTCCCTTACACACTAATTTATACAATTTTTTAATACACATTTTTCCATAAAAAGTCAAAAAGTTAACCCAAACAACCATATTTTTTCCTCAACTTTTTAGTCCAAAAAGTCAAAAAATGTACTTATTTAGGACATCCTAAACAACCCCTAAATCATCACCATTCTCTCTTTCTCATACATCAATTGTATCAAATAGAAGGAAATCCCAAAATCTTACCACAAGCCACAACATTGCCTTATGAATTGAGAATGGTTTGCCACTGCATTTTTACAGATAGAATATGCCCTAAAATCCCTGTAAGCTACAATATAAATGAAATCATCTTACATTACAGTCATAATGAATGCTCTTTCAATGCTACATATGATCTGGTATTTGGGATATAATTCCCACGTCAATTTCAAAAAAATAATAAAAAAAAATTTCAATAACAAGTGTTTGTGATCAACAAACCCACTAAAGCACCCACAAAGAGGGTGAGAAAATAAAAACAAAATGCCAAGAACCTGCAAGTAAACGAGAATACAAAGATCATTGGCGCTTCTTTTATAATCCTTGGCTCGCCGACATGTCAAATACAACTCAAGCTGGTAGCTCAAGCTTCACGTTGTTCCTCCAGCTGCCAACCAAAAAAATGGAATCAGTGACATTTTATGCAGAGATCTGCCAGTGATTGCATTTGAAATATACTCAAACGTTTACCTTTGGAAGTAATAATAAAAGAAATCAGCGTAAAGCAATGTCTGCACAAGCCCTGATATCCAAGCTGCAATAGAACCATTCAGTACAAAACATGTTGGTATTGAGAAGCATGATGAAAACCACAAAAATGTGATTGCACATGTGTTTTGAGAGAGAGAGAGAGAGAGAGACGTACTTATCCAGTGGACATAATGTGGCTCGGTGAAGTAGCGGTAGATCCAATTTACAATGTACAATGCTCGGTATGCGCTGTAGTAAGGAAAGTAGAAGAATATGAACATCTATCTCACATTCTAAAAAGAGTAACATGACAAAAGATTTACTGCAATAAATATAATATGAATTTATATAAGGTGGTAGGTAGGTACCATAAAAGTGACAATCCAAAGCAATTGACATTTGTAGAACATGACAATCACCAAAATTTTCAATTGTCAGTTTCAAACTGCTTCTAGAAAATTGTAAAAACTGGGAATATGTGTGGATGACTGCTGGCCCAGTCATGGCATGATTTAGAAATCTACTCTAAATTATCAGACTATAAGAAACGAAGATAAATGGCAACTCCATGCCAGATATACCTACTAACGAAAAATGAGAATTATTTGTGATGAACAATATCAATCTGCAGTACATAAGCAGAAATCGAGTGTAATTACAAGATTATTGAGCCGCAAAATAATTGTAATGCATAATCTTCACATCAGGCTTAACTGAAATCAGATCTTAGTTGCACGAAGCGGGAGCGGGGGCTGGAGCGGGAGCGGGGAAGTGTGAGCTGATAGAAGTTTCTTAGGTTGGGAGCGCCTCGGGGAGCGGTAATATATATATATATATATATTTTTTAATACACATTAGAAGTTTTTTTATAAATATTTTTTATAATACACATTAATTATTTTATTTATTTATTTATTATATTTTTTAAATAATATGTTATTGTTAATTTATTTTTTTATTTTTAATTGATATATATATTATAAATAAAAAAATATAACAAATAAGGAATAAAAAAATATGTTAAAATAAATAATAAAAAATTGGATGATTTATTTTATAAATTTTATTAGATTTTTTTTATTATATATGATTTAATTAGATTTATTATATAACAAATTATATTATAATTATATTATTTATTATATTCATTAAATGTTAAAAACGGGAGGGGACACAGATCGACGAAAGAGAGAGAGAGAGAGAGAGAGAGAGAGAGAGAGAGAAGAAGAAGAAGAAGACGAGGAGGAGGAGATGCATAAGAAGAGAAGACAGAAGAGGAGATCGAGAGAAATGAAGACAGAGAGTGAAGAGGAGATCATGACCAGATCGAAGGCTATGTAACAGATCGAAGACGTGTCCGAGAAACCCATGCCCTAAACCAGCAAATCCATGTAACAGATCGATGGCGAGACCAGGTTTTTCTCTCTCTCTCTCTCTCTCTCTCTCTCTCCCCCCTTTACGATCCCATCGTTGACTGAATCGCATTTCTCTCTCCACAGAAACGCGATTCTTACACGTTTCTTTCTAGGAAACGCGGAATCGCAATTCTTACTCAGAATCGCCACCTAGTTGCACAATTCCTGCAACTAAGAATCAGATGCTCGAGAATAATTTGAATCGCTTGCACACAGATTTTACTGTGGCTAGTTGTGCTCACCAGCTTTAAAACTAATATCCCAGCAAGACAAACCGAATGAGTGAATGGATGGGGAGGACCATGATATAAATGCAGAAACAAAGGTTCAGTTTCCAAATCCAATATATCATATGACTTCCTGCTCCTAAGGCCACACCCTTTTGTTTGCATAACAATGTCCAAAAAATCACAATCCACATGATATACATATTTGGATTTTGAAATTAGATTTCAATACTCACATCCATACCAATGCACCTGACACATGTACCAGAGTCCATGTAACATGGCCAAAGCCTCTCATATGTTCACTATACAATCCTTGGTCTACCACTACCCTTAGCTCCGTGAATTTGCAACCCAACATATGTTTCCACAAGCAATCCTTCTCAACAGATACTTCCAACCATTATCTGAGAAGTGTTTGATACACTAAAGCTAGGAACTTAATCCCATCCACCAACTTTTTACGCAATTTAAATGGAATCCAATAATAAGATGATATTCACTCTGTGGTCCATATAGTCTACTACTCTTGCCTCCACATAGAACCCAACACATCGTTCCACAAACAACTCTTCTCAAGAAAACCTTCATGATCTTTGGCTATGAAGTGCTCAATCCAAAGCTATGGATTCAACAGCACCCACCAACTTCCTCAGGCAACTAAATGGATAACACTTGATTTATTTCTTGTTTCCCAACACACAATCATGTAAACAGAAAAAATAAATATAAATAAACAAGAAACAAGGAAGTGGGGAAACAGGGAAAAAAAAGGATCCCCGAAACTCCTACGATCTCATGCCAATGAAGTTTGGCAATCTAAAAAGTTTAAAGGGCAGTGCCATTGAAGACTGCCGTTTAGGTCAAATTCAACGGCCCCGAATAATCTACTACAGTGGACTCTCTTTTTATTAGTATGGAAAAGTCATCATAATATGAAAATTTTATGTCTCATCTAGAGGTTGAAGAATCATTTCATGAGCTCCACATTCTTAACCGGCTACCAGAGGTTTGATCTTTTTCATTAAAAAAAATGGCAACAAGGGAAGCCAAAAAGTCCAATGCAAACTCCCCCAAGGAGGAGGTAGCTTGTAGGGATATCCAGATGTTCAGAGTATGATTCGCCTACAACTTTAAAACCAATGCTTCAAAAAGTAGAAGAGGGACTAGGGCATAAATTGGAAACTGGAAAGCCATTAATATTGCATTTAACTCACAGGGGAGAAAAATATGAGAAACAGGGTCAAAAGATTAACCCTCCAATACAGTTGGGAAATTCTATAATTTGCAACTCTATTTGATCTCTGGACTGTCTGATTAAAACATGAACAAGCCAAGTTGACTAAAACATGGCCTACTTTCATAGAAAACAATTTTTACTAACGCTCTTAGTTATATGAGGCGGCTTCATCCAGGAAATTGTCAGCTAAATCTTGTCTACTTTGACAACACAAAATAAATAAGCAATTCAACAACTGTTGCTAGTTCTAATAATTGTTCCTGCGTATTTATTCCTAATGATTTTAACTAAAACATAAGAATGGGGGTTAATATTACCCAAGGAGAAAAACATATTGCCCGGTCAAGTTGTCAATATTTCTCGTCCTTTGCAACAAGACCAGCTGAGGAAGTATGGCAACAGCTTCTAAATATAAGGAAAATGCCCACATCACCTGCTCAATCAAATCGAGTAGAAGATATGGTAGGGAAAAAAAGAAAAAAAGAAGAAAAATATCATGAATTTATGAGTAACACAATTCATAGAATTTAAAAAATAAAATAAAATCAATATGGCACTTAGCGTTGATGGAATAATAAAAAACGAACCACAACAATATTTTGGGCAAATTACAAACACCCCCCTCGAGGTTTGGTAAAAATACAGATTCCTCCATGAGGTTTGAGAAATTACATTGCCCCCTGAGGATCAAATTTTCATAACAAATTAGGAGAAATTAGGGGGGAATCTGTATGAAAATAAAAACCTCAGGGGGCAATTTGTTATGGAAATATAAACCTCAGGGGGCGGGATGTAATTTCTCAAACCTCAGGGGGGAATCTGTATTTTCACCAAACCTCGAGGGGGTGTTTGTAATTTGCCCCAATATTTAAATGGAATGGCATGCATACCTCCTTGAAAGTGAATTTCTCATGCATAACTAGAGCCAAAAGCAAACAAGGCAGCACAAGAAAATAATGGCGAAAGGTGTCTTGGTCTTTATCGTAAGATCTGCGGACAATCTTGTGGTGCCTTATGTACCAGACAATTGAGAAAGAGCTCCCCAAGAATATTAACTTCATGACAGTATTGTAAAGTGAGATATAATCTGTAAATATATCCAAGTAGCGAGTTGCAAAGACAGTAGCATAGAGCTCTTGAGTCTTCAGTGAAACACCTGCATACAACAAAGGAAGTTCAAATCAAAATTACAAAAAGATGTTAAGAGAAATAAGAAGATTTTGCTATGCCATGGTTTCATAGAAGCTATGCATTCTCAGACAAAAATTAAGAGAAAAGGGTTCAGATTTCTAGCTAAATACAAATTATATTAAACTTGACATTCTGTTTGCTCTAGTTTTATATTTCATTTGGAGACCATGAAATCTGTAATTTGGGTCAATGCAAAGTAATTAAATTCAAAACCCCATCAAAATATGGTGCAAAAAAACTGGGTTCAGCTGACATGAATCCTTTTTCCATTGTTTTAATCCATCAGGGACCATATCTTCTAATAAATGATAAGTACCATGAATTTCTCTGTGCCTTAAAACCAACAAAAAAAAAAAAAAATTTAGCCTTTTTCCTCTTCTATGAAATCTCTCCTACTTGAACCAAAATAAGTAATTACACATGGAGAAACCACCAATACTTATATCATAAAATTAAGCTTCCTGTAACTTCAGAGGATCTTAAGTTTTAATGTCTCAGCCTCCTCAACATCCACATTTCAGCTCCAATTTTGTTCACAACTTCGAAGAATCAATCACTTATCCCAATACAAACCCAAAAGACATTCAGTTATTACGAACCTAACCTAATGACCTCTCAATATTAACCTCAAAAATGCTACTCACCTAAATTCATTACAAAGAAATAAACAAACAAATAAGGGGAAACAACTTATAAGCTCACACCCACTTCTCTACATTAATAATTCAGCTTCTTTCCATCAAACCCATCTCACATTTGAGCTATAAACTACTTTACAAGTCAGCTAAAGACTACTAAACAACCCCATCTCCAAAACCCCACAAAATTATCAATAAATTCTAAAAACCCTCTTTTTAAACCCCTCAAATCTACAAATAATACAAAATTAACCATAATTCAATAACATGAAAATGTAGAAATATATACAGAAAATAACATATGAATCTATAATGGGTAGGAAAATAGGGAAAGGAGACAAACCAGCGCAGGATTTAATGGTGTGGATCTTGAGAAGCAAAACGAGGACACTTGCGAGATGGGTCATGTCACCTGCTAATCTGAATATATTCATCTTTTTTGATCAACAGGAGACTCAAACCCAACAGAGATCTGCCCTGAAATTTTTCCCACCAGATCTCCGATTGATCCTACGAACAAAACAAACAAAATTTATCCTCTATTTTCTCTCTTTTTTTTTTTTCTTTTCAGGGTAAATTGCATTCGCACCGACTTTTTTGATGTTTGAAAAAATTGTAATTAGCCCCCCTAGTATTTGCATAATTACACAAATTCTTCTCTACTAACAAATCTTCACATGGGTTTAAATTTACTTTATTTTACCTTTGTATATTTGTATCAGATTATTTTGGATAAATTACAGTAGTCTCTTTTGAGTTTCATTTTAATATAATTATACTAACTTCCTTTTAATCTTAATTTTTATAACACTTTTAATTTTATTTTCGCCAATAATTTGTGACTTGAATAGATAAACAAAATAATATTATTATCTATTTTATACTAAATATATATTTTACTCTTATTTGTCTTTATATCTACAAACCATCTGAATTATTTTCTAGTCAATTTACCATAATAAAAAGAAAATTAGTATAAATATATAAAATTTATTGTATATTCTCTTAACTTCAAAAATGTCATCATAATTTATCTAAGGGTAAATTACAAATACAACCCATGAGGTTTAATTAAAATACAAATCGCTCCCTGTAATTTTGAAAATTACATTTCACCCTTTGAGGTTTCTAATTTCGTAACAAATCGCCCTTTTTATTAATAAATCATCAAATTAATTAACAATTTTTAATGATATTAAAAATATGTTTCAATTAATAATTTGAGTAATTTTATTACTGTATAGGAGAGCAATTATGAATTTTATTTTTTTTAGTTAATTTTATTAAATAAAAAATTCTAATAAGAGAGTATTTATAATTTTTCAAATCACAGAAAATAATTTTTATTTTAAAAAAAATCTCAAAATGTGTATTTATAATTTACCCTTTATCTAATTATCTTTTAACCTTGAATCTTTTATAATTTCTATTGCTCTTACTTTATTCTCTCCATTTCACATTTCATGCTCTTAGCTACACCATAACGCCCTCACCCCCACTTTACCATCTATTTTTCTTATCAACACTCTTTCACCATCTATCCCACTTTACCATCCATTTTTTTTATCAACACTCTTTCACCATCTATTATTATATAGAGCATCTACATGCCCCCACCCTATTTTCCCTTTCCAACACCATACAACACAATTACTAACACTCCCATGTAGGGTGAAAAAAATAAAAATAAAAAGATAAAATTGAAAATAGTATTCACTAATATTAAAATTTTTCACTTCATTTTTTTTCTTTCTATTTTTGAAACACATTTCACCTCAACATAATTACCAAACAATGTCTTAGAGTCACTTGTTATCAGTTGCTTCTCCTTCTTCTATAGAACTCACATTTTTTTTGAAAATATTAATAAAATACTTAAATTTTTATCTAAAAATCTCATTATGTCAGTTTTATCTTTCATGTCTTTAACCTTAAGTAAAACACCACCTCATGTCCTGTCAAATGAAATCATAAACTTACATGAAATGACAAAAAGAAGACATGAACATTTAACAATCTGAGAAGTCTAGGAACACAAAGGACGGAACATAGATTGAAGCACAGAAATTGTGCATCCAGTGATCTGGTTGGACGGTCGGTCAGACAATTGTCCGAATGACTAGTCAAAACTTGTCGATCGCGACTGTCATGGTGTCGAAAGTGGCTATTATAGTGTCTTTCGGTCATCTAGGCGGACGGTCGGTGAACAGTTTTTGTGTTCTATTCTCTGTGTGCATAGCATTACTGTTTAACAATTTCATTTTTTTTTTTTTTTTTTTAAGAATGCCTTTAGACAAAAAAAAATTAGTGTATTTTTAGAGATGATTTTTGGAGTGTATTTAGAAGCAGTGTGTTTTTTTATGAGAAGTTGTTTCCTACCATCTTGACATTAACACCCTATATAGTTCATGAAAATGTTAATGAGCTAAACAAAAAGGCAAAAATATCTAAAATACCCTGGCCCTTTGCCCAGTAAGATTAATATCTAAAAAGGCAAAAATGTTAATAGTAAGATTAATGACATGCAAGAAGAAAGAAGCTCGACAATTATGTTGTGTCGCTAATGCCTGAATGATGTTTAAATTAGCTTTTTTAAAAGAATGTTCAATGGCTTAGCGAGGTTGTTAGGGGTTGTTTGGGGTGTCCTAAATAAGTGTACTTTTTGTCTTTTTAGACTAAAAAGTTAAGAGAAAAAATATGAATGTTTGTGTTAAATTTTTGACTTTTTATGAAAAAATGCGTATTAAAAAATTATAAATTGATGTGTAGGGGAAAATTAAGAATGGAAGTTGTGCAACCGTATTTTTTGACTTTTGGTGTATAATGATAACTTTTTAACTTTCTGAGTAACTTCTTAACTTTTTGACTTGTTTTCAATTTACCAAACTTGACCTTAATAGGATTATTGATTGCGATAGGCTTGCCCGATCAATTTAGATTACAATCCATTGATTGTCATAGTTGTATCAATATTTAGTTGTATATTATTTTATGAGTTCTCTGTATTTTGGTCATTAATCTTTGTACTCGATCATTTTTCCTACTCGATCTAGCCAAGTTAACTTGCTTTCTAGACTTAATTTTGGTCCATTTTTTTTTATGGAAGTCCTTTACTGTTATATACAAGTGGTGACATGTTATTTTCTCCTTGAAACTCTTTAGCAACAAACAACAATTTTTTTTAAAAAAATCTTTTTTTTCTGCAACTAAAGATTTCATCACCATAAATGAATTTTTCAACAAGTGGCATCACGAATATAAAAGACATGATTAATTTGTAAGAAAATTTACTTATAAATCTCATATAGAGGAATGGTGATTCATTTAGTCTTAAAGATTTTTTTATAGGCCAATTACTCCCATTGATTTTGAAAAAGTAGATCTAATATATTATTTAAAAATTAAATTTACGGTTATACTCTTATTTCTATTATGTTCCTTCTCTTTTTTTTTTTTTTTTTTCTTTTGTATTAGAAAAGTAAGGTACACAATATATGAGAATCAAATTTGGAATGAATTTTTATATAAAAATCTGTTTTATTTGGAAAACATTTCAAAACAAAAATGGCTTAAAATATGAAATTCTTCAAACATTCCAAAATGATGTGGGATTTTTCAAACATTTCAAAATGAGTACAAAAACTACTTGGTAAATTTTGATTAAATGTATAATTTCAAATTGTAATACTCCAATGTAACACTCGAACGTAACAAAAAAAAAATCTTAGTATAATTACTTTTCCAAACATAACACTCCAAAAAAATCCTTAGTGTAACACTCTAATGTAATACACACAAAAATTCTTTATTGTAAAACACAAAAAACTCCTTAGTGTATTTGTTGGCTACATATTTTGTATAAGCCAATTATAATTCAACATGTGGCAGATTAAGGGTAATACGAGAAGACAACTCAAATCTTCGATCGTGATCGTACACGTGGCAGTTAATATTGGTTTTCATAAGATCTGCGTAGTACTGAATCAACAAAGAGATGCAAAGTGATGTGACTTCAACGGTTACTCACATTTAAATTCAAAATCAGGAGGGAAGACTAACTGCAGGTATTGGCATAGTAGAGCTAACTCTAAGGCAACATGATCAGCGATCATAGAGGAGCAGTTCGACGGTTAGAAGTGCAGTTGGATGGTTCTCCTTGAAAAGTATAAATAGTAGAGAAGACCCTAGAAAAAGACCCAGACTCAGATCCAGAAAACCAGTTTTATTCTACATTATTTCTTTTCCAATTTTACACTTATTGTTCTTTACATTTCTGTACTTCAAATTCCTGCACTGTATTTCGTTCATAGAAGTAGTTTTCAAGTAGCTTGTTGCTGTAAACCTCTACGAGGCTGATTCAGATCTTTGAAAGTCTTTCATTTTGCTTAATGAAATACTATAATTGTTCTTTATTTACCCATTGTTTGCTTAATTTTCCTAAACAAAGCCACTAGTAAAAGTCCTTTTCATTGAGGCTGAAAAAACTAAAACACAATCGTCTGATAATTGGTTGGCAATTAATATTCTGTAAGGACTGATTGATCCTTGCTGGCACGCTCACAATTACAAAAATAACATTCGAAAGCCAAAAAGCCAACATATATTTTTGGCACGCCCGGTGGGACTAATCGAAATGGCTAGACGTAGGAGACAATGAGAAAATGAACGCTTGGAAGAAGGCATAGAAGAAAAGGTAGAAATACTTAATCCAGAGGATAATGTGATAACACATCCTGTGGAAACACCAATTTCATCAGAACCTATGGTCGAACAGACCAGCACTTCGGAACAAGTACCACATGTTCATAATGTTGGACGAGGCCAAAGAATTGCACCATCCATTGTTCCATCTACTCAGCCAATGAATCCATGGGGTGGCCTAGTAGATGCCATGGGATAGCAGTTAATGAACACAATGGAAAGGTGGGCAACATCCTTTTTGGATCGAATGAATACCCACCAACCAACAAATACAATACACATGGAAGAAATTTCAAATGTCCCTCAGCAAAGATTGGCTAGAGATAAACAGCCTATGTAAATTAATAGACATTCTAATGGTCAAACTAGTAATCAAAACTATGAAAGACATCACCTCAGTCTTGGTATGAACCTATTTCGAGGCTTAATGCAAGTCAAAATGCCTCATTACTTAACAGTGAAGCCATGCAAATTGGTGGATCTGGCCCAGTACAAGAAAATGGCATAAGGATGGCTCCAAATCCCATGTTCGAAGCCATACCTGGCACGAAGGGGTTCACTAACCCTTTATTCGAATTTATACCCGGGGGGTTGGAAGGTTTTCCTACAAATGGAAGAGACACAACACCTATTCCAACACCTTTCGCAGGTCCTTTCGCAAGATAGGCTCAAAAAGGTCATCCATACCCTCAACAGCAGCCAGCACCACAAGGACAACCAGTCCCAAACATACCACCCTATGGACCGAGAGGACTCCAAGCACAAGGTTGTCCACAAAATTCTGTGTTTGTTCCTCCAATAGTAGTTCAACAAGCACAAAATATGGTCCCTAGGGACCAAATTGCTGACATTATTAGAAAAATGTGTGGACTAATGGCTCGGGAGGTTCAGACTCCTGTCTACAAGAAACCATACCCAGAATGGGTAGATAGGGTACATGAATACTCAAGAGGTTTCAGGATACCAGATTTTGCCCTTTTTTATGGGAATGGAAATCAGTCAATGGTCGAACATATTGCTAGATTCGCGGCTCAGTGTGGTGAATTTATCAATAATGACTATATGAAATTAAGATTATTTCCAAATTCTCTAACTGGAGGAGCATTTGTATGGTATATTAATCTTATACCTGGCTCTATCCAAACTTGGCAACAGATGGAAGAGGCATTTCATGCCAAATTCTTCCAAATAGAACCAGAGGTTTCCATGGCAGACTTAGCAAGATTGAGTCAAAGGCCTGATGAGAAAGCTACTTAGTTTATTGCCAGATTTAAAATAGCACGAAATAAATGTAGGATCATCTTACCAGAGCCTGAATTTGTGAGATTGGCTCAAAATGGTCTAGAGTTTAGGCTTTGAAAGAAGTTTGACTCAACTGAGTTTAGAGACTTAGTGGAATTAACCTATAAGGTGTCTAGGTATGAAACATTACTGGAAGAAAAACAAGATCGAAGTAATGCATTATACAAGACATATTATAGAGATCCTAATTATGAGACTGATGCAGCAGAGATTGTAGGGAAAGAACCTGTGATCTGTGAAGCATTAATTCATAAAGACACAACGATTGACCAACAGTTTAAAAAGAAAGACCTTCATAGGAAATACTCTTTCGATTTAACAAAGGCAGATGATATTTTTGATCGTTTGCTTGCTGCAAATTCCTGAAGTTACCAAAAGGAGTCAAAATTCCATCTCTAGAGGAACTGAAAGGAAATGTGTATTGTAAATGGCATAATTCTTGGTCTCACTCAACTAAAAACTACATTGTTTTTCAAGACAAGATCCAAGAGCAGATTCAAAAGGGGAGTTTGAAATTCCCAACTAAAGCAGAAAAGGCCATGGGGATTGATACCAATCCGTTCCCAGAAATTGGAGAGGTGGCAGCCAATATTATCACGCCAGACTTCCAAAACTTGTCATTGAAAGAATTGGAAGAAGTCAATGTGCAGATACATGTTGCTAGCCAGACAATTGTCAAGAAAGACACTAGAAATCTACCAGCTATTGGACAAGGTTTCTCAGACCAGAGGGAATACTCTGATGAAGAAGCACTGGATGACGATTCTTTAGAAACAGCTGTTATGCAAAGAACGTGTTCCAGATGCAGACTGAGCTACAAGTGGTTGAAGGGGCTTCAAATTGATGGGAAGCAATATTACAATGATGTGCAGAGGCATCCTAAACCAACCAGTGCTTATAACAAAAGGCCATATCCAACTAGTGTTAGGCAGCAGCCATTAATGGCTGAGCCAACAGCAACTAGAATGCATTCTAAAGGCAAGAGGCCTTTATATGAGTCCAGACCATCTAATTATTATAGAATTGGGAGCAGTCATCCTGAAAGGAGGTCGGAGAAAGGCTCAGTTTATGGGATCAAAGCCAGAGATTGGCCTCCTAAACCAACCTCACGCAGGATGGAAAGTGGCCACCTTCATCAAAGGCTTGAGCTAGGCCCAAAAAAGGAAGTCAGGGCCAAGCAGTGGCCTTCACAGCCAGCTTCGAAGATGGCTTCGAAGGAGGAAAGAAACAGTTCAACAGCCGGGTCAGTAGGTTCGTGGGTACCTGGAGTTCCAGATTGGTTTGTTATGCAGAACAAACCTAGGGAGATATCTACCCAAAGAAATGTTGTTGAAAACCAAGGTAGGATAGTTAAACCACCTTTGGTGGCTCCAAACAATTGGGTGCTGCTTAAGCACCCGAAAACAAAAGAACCAAATATGGTTCTAGTGATTTCTAAGTCCCAAAGAAGGAAGATCCAACGAAGGTACACTCAGTACCAGAAGGATCTGAAAGAAGGAGGAGAAAGTTCTTCATTAGTTCAGCTAAAGAGCCAGGCAAAAAGAGAAGAAGATTCAAAATTAGATCATAATCTAAAATCGACTCTTCCAGACAAAAAAAGTTGTAGCGGCAGGGAACAGTTGGCCAAAGTTCATTCTGAACTAAAGGCCAAGGAAAGATCAAGCTTGGTAGGGTTGGAAAAAGCTTTGATAGAAATTGATAGTGAGATAGAAGATGAAGTCGTCCCAAGCCAAGGGAAGGGGATGGTTGAGAAAGAAATGTTCAAAACTTTCATGGCTGAACAAACATTTTTGGTTGGAAAACCAACAGAAACAGACCATTCGAAGGAAGTTACTAATACAGAAGTGTCAGAATGCAGCATGGAGGATGCTTCTGAAGTAATTAGACCAGTTGACCAAGAGGGAAAGCAAGTGCAGCCAGTCGTCCAATTTGGCTCGTTTCCTCCGGTGTCAATAAATATGGTGCTTATATTACCACAGGAATTTCAAGCTGAAGATGAAAACCAAGGTCAGGATATTGACCCAATTCCAGTCTCCAGTGAAGACTCACAAGAAAGTATGGTGCAAGACGAATCCGAAGTAGCCACACCTATGGAAACTGAAGACGAGAGTGAAGAAGAGGTAAGTATTAACCTCTCATACCCTTTTGAGTATCCCATGACGTCCATGACACAGCATGTCAAACCCTTGTATATCAAGGCCTTCTTCGATGGAATACAGATGAATCGAGTGCTGGTGGATAACGGGGCAGTAGTAAACCTGCTTCCAAACTCTTTATTAAAGAAACTAGGAAAGAAGAACCCCAGGCTAATCCCAACCAGTACAGCCATTGCTGGTTTTGCTGGAGATAAACAGATGGCCCAAGGTATTCTGCCCATCAACCTGAGTGTGGGAACCAGAGACTGCATGACAGCATTCTTCGTTATCGACAGCAATGCTAAGTATAATGCTTTACTTGGAAGAGATTGGATTCACACCAACAAATGTGTGCCTTCTTCTTTGCATCAGAAAATCATGATGGCTTTGTGCAATGGGAAGACGGAGGAGATTAATGCAGATCCCCAACCCTTCATAGCTTGTGCAGATTTCGCAAAAGCCAAATTATATACTGAAGAAGTAGCACCACTCAATATACTGAGGAAACCTGATGGTTTAGCCGATGTGTCGGCTGATGAAGAATTTGCACACCTAAAGCACTTGGTCCAAGAGAGTGCTGATGAAGAGTTTGCTGTTAAGGATGACAATGATGCTTGGTTGTAGGCAAAGAGATGAAGCTCAAGAAGCCAGGTCTTTGGCTCTAATTACATTTTCAGTATTGGATGTAAAATCAATAATCCATAAGGTGCAAAAGCAAGAGAAAGAAGCCAAAATGATTGGTTGTAAGAAGGAACAACAACAGGTCAGATTTTTTGCCTTAGATAAATATTGTGCGTTGGACATTGAAACAAAAGTCCAGGAGATACAGGAGGAAGAAGCCTTGTGGATAAACTTTGTCTATGAGGAGGAGGGTAAAGATGTTGAATCAAAGAAGCTGGGAACAGAACAAAGCAAGGAGATTGCTTCAAAGTCAGAAGGAATCAAAGAAAGAGCATCAGTAAGTTCTCAGATACAAGACCCCTTGGAAGAAATAAATTTAGGGGAAGGTTCTATACAATAGCCCACCTATATAAGTGCTTGGTTGAATACTCTTGATAGGGTCCAGTTGTTGGTTGTTTTGAAGAAGTATAAAGATTGTTTTGCATGGTCTTATTGTAATAACCCCAACCTCTGATTAATGTTAATTCGCACTTAATTATGTCTAACAGTAATTTAGGGAGGATTTGGGAGTAATCTGCATGTGTATTGCATTATTTATGTGTTTCTATCTGTTTGCGATCAAATGATCTGTTCATGTCTTTGACTTTAAACTGCGAATTGAAAGCCTTATCGGTGCCCGATTCCGAAATTGATTAATGTTTTATGCTAGTTAGATTTTATGTGATTTTATGGTAGGTTTAACTAAAATTCGGTTCGGAACGATTAAATTAAATTAAATTAAATTAAATAATGCTAGATTAAACATCAATTAAGTGAATGCAAGTTAATTACATCCTTGCCCTTGAGTGGGCCACTTTTTCACACATTGTTTAGCATTGATTCATACACATTTTCAGCCATTTCCCTTGCCTAAACCGTTGGAGAGGGAGAGAGTAGGAGAACAGGATTGAGTTCATTTAGAATTGTGCTTGAGCTTAGAAGAATTGAAGGCAACTTGGAAGATTAGGCTACTAAGCTTGGAATTCAAGACCCAAGGTAGGAAAATCACCTTCTTGTTTGTGTATTTAAGTTATACCTTGCATGATCCATGGTAAAATGGAAGATTAAAGTCAAGAATTGGTTGAAATGTTGAATTGAGTAGTAAATCATGCATGCATGTTCATATCTTAGCATTTTAAAGTGTTTTCATGGAAGTTCTTGCATGCAAGCCCATATCCTAGCCTTAGTCCATGAATTCATTATGATTTTGAGCTAAATTCTACATTTGGTCATGTTTTAGAGCATTGGATTTAAAGTGAACACTTGCATGTTAAGCTCATATTTTGTTCTTGATATTTTATTTGAAATTGTGTTCAATTGACTCACCTTTGGGCTTTGATTTTACAAATTGATCTTTGAAACATCTTATACTATGAGTTTACATGTGTTTTCCAGAAAATGGGCCTAAGAGGTTGAGTTTTGAGGTGTTGAATACTTGGTTTGAGCTTGGGAGGCAAATCTGGAAATTCCAGAATTTGGCTTCCTCGCTCGAGCGAAGGATTCCACGCTCGAGCGACCATCGTTTGTTCGGAGCTATGCTCGAGCGAAGGAATGGTGGCTCGAGCATAAATTGCAAGCTCTCAAGTTTTTGGTGCACGCAGACGCACGTTTGAGCGACGAGACCTACGCTCGAGCGAAGGGCTGTGTCTCACGCTCGAGCGAGCATCGAGCGGGTATCGAGCGTAAAATTCCAGCAACTAGTACTTTTGCATTTTTACAGACCGCTCGAGCGAAGGAGTCTACGCTCGAGCGACCCCTTTGTTTTGACAAGCTCGCTCGAGCGAAGAAAGTCACGCTCGAGCGAGACCCCTGTTTTCAGCAAATTTTGAAAAATGTTTTCCAAGGCATCTTTGCATCCTCATTCCATCCTAGGCATTCCTAGGCCATGTTTAAGACTCTATAGTGAGGATTTAAGGTTAGAAACACACTAAGAACCAACGACATAAGTTTTGTGCAATGAGACCGTATGTTTCAAGTGTGTGCCCGTTGTATGTTATGTAGGTCACGTGTTGTGTGTCGTGTGATCAACTGCTCCGTCTATCTGTTTCAAGGCTACCTGTGAATAATAATTTAGTAAAGTTATGTTTAACTGTATCTATTTTCTGTGTGATAAAACAAGATCTGTTTTCCGAAATGACATGTTCTGTACAATGAATGATTGTTCAATTTCCGATATGTATTCGTGACATCCTTAGCATCATATGATATTTGTTAGCTGCTACCCGATATCGGAGGTTCCTTTATGGAACTTATATCTGTCTGCACTCTGTTACCCGTACCAGAGGCCCTGTCACGGGGGCTCAGCTTCTGTTCTGTTCTGTTACCCGGATCCGGAGGTTCCTTTATGGAACTGGTTATTCGTAACCCCACGTGTATACGTTCTGTTCTGTTCTGTTCTGTTAATGCTAATGGATGTATCACGTAAACTTAATCATGACTTATGATTTCTGTCTGTATATGATCTGGATAAACTATGATTTTGATATGAAACTGAACTATGATTTCTGAATCTGTACGAACTCATTCATTGAAACCCCTTTACTCTATTATTATTCACTGGGCTTTCGCTCACAATTTATATTATGTATGTAGGTGAGCCGGCACATGACCAGGGCCAGAGTTGACGGCCTTCTGTCTTGTTTTTGTCAGCCAACTGTTGTGCCTCCCGAGGAGGTTCCGAACGAAGCCTAATGCCATGGCTGTTTTTGTTTCCGTGCTAGTCTTTGCATATGCTTTGTAAAGTCAGATCTTGAGAAGTAAAATTTGTACATACCTTGTAAATATTGTGTAGCTGGACTGGCATGTTTGTATATATATAAATAAGTTTGAAATCTTCTGTCCCATGTACGTTATCACAGCTCATTGGACCTTGTCTATTTTGCATTTATTGCTTCCGCAGCCCCTTATTATTTACTAATCTGTTCAGAGGCCTTTGGTAATCCACGGGTTACTGGCCGGTTACAGTGCTAAACCTACAGGGGCGGGTTTGGGTTGTGACACTTATAATGAATTACCAGGATTGGATAGGTCATTAGTGGAACATAAGCTCCCTATGAGACCTAATTTCAAGCCATACAAGCAAAAACCAAGGAGAATGAGTCCAGAAGTGATTCAGAAAGTTAAGGAGGAAATTCTTAGACTCTTGATGGCAGGCTTTATTAGGACAGCCAGATATGTTGAATGGCTATCTAATATTGTGCCTGTAGTTAAGAAGAATGGTAAAATGAGGGTATGCATCGATTTTAGAAACTTGAATCTAGCAACTCCAAAAGATGAGTATCCTATGCCTATAGTAGATTTGTTGGTAGATAGTTCAGCAGGACATTAAATTTTATCAATGATGGATGGATACTCTGATTATAACCAAATATGTATTGCAGAGGAGGATGTCCATAAAACAGCATTCAGATGTCCTGGGAATATTGGCACCTTAGAATGGGTTAAAATGCCATTTGGCCTGAAGAATGCTGGGGCTACATATTAGAGGGCTATGAACACTATCTTTCATGACCTTATTGGAGGGTATTTAGAGTGTTATATTGATGACATTGTGGTGAAATCCCAATCCATGGAAGAACATTTGTTTCACCTAGAAGCAACTTTCGAAAGAATGAGAAAGTTTAAGTTGAAACTCAATCCTCTTAAATGTGCTTTTGGCGTATCATCTGGAAACTTCTTGGGCTATGTAGTACACAAGAAAGGAATGCAGATTGACCAGAATAAAGCCAAAGCCATCATTGAAGCCAGACCTCCATCAAGTAAAAAAGAATTACAAAAGTTCCTTAGACAGGTTAATTTTCTTCGAAGATTCATTTCTAATACTGCAGAGAAAACTAAAGTATTTTCTTCCTTGTTAAGGCTAAAAGATGAAGAGGAGTTTATGTGGACAGCACAGCATCAAACTGCTTTCGAAGGAATCAAAGCTTACTTGGCCAACCCTCCAGTGCTGATGCCACCAAAGGGTGATAAGCCCTTGAAGTTGTACATAGCTGCAGCAGAAGATTCATTGGGAACTTTCTTAGCCCAAGACAATGAAGAAAGCAAGGAGCAAGCTATTTATTACCTTAGTAGGTTTCTAAATTCTTGTGAATGTAAATATTCAACTGTAGAAAAGCTGTGCCTTGCATTGTATTTTGCTGTAATGAAATAAGATACTATCTTTTGCCTACAACTGTCTTGGTAATTGTAACCACAAAATTGGTTAAATATATATTATCTAGACCCATGTTGAGGGAAATGAATACTAGCTTTATCATAATTTCATCTAGAATATGTCCCCCAAAAAGGCAGTAAAAGGACAAGTTTTGGCTAATTTTTTGGCAGACCATCCATGTCAAACAGAAAGCCAAGAGATAATGGAACTTGGTATGGTTAGTGTTGAACCATGCAAGTGTGGTTCGATGGATCAAAAGCCAATGATTTAACTGGAATTGATATAGTAATTAAGTCACCACAATGAGTAGAAACCACGCATGGTTTCAGAGTGGATGAAATTACTTGTTCTAATAATCAAGCTAAATATGAAGCCTTAATAATGGGACTGGAAATACTTATTGGATTACAAGCTCATGCAGTTGACATATTTGGAGATTCTCAATTGGTAGTTAACTAGGTGAAAGGGATTTTCAAATGTCAAAGTATAAGCATGTTGCCATACTATGTTGTTGCATTACATCTGCTTTCGCAATTTCAGATAGCAAATGTAACTCATGTTTCAAGATTCTTGAATAATAAAGCTAATGATATAACTCAGAAAGTTTCGAATTTCAAGAGAAGGGATAATACTGGAAGAGATATAAGCCAAACAACATATCAGAAAGTAATATCACCCTTGAATAAAAGGAATGTGGTCCTGGAAGTCAATCATAATGACTTACAAGAGCAAGATTAGAGGCATCCAATAATGCAGTATCTGGCTGGCCCATCTTCGAAAGCCAGTAGGAAAATTAAATTGCAATCTATGCAATACATAATGTATGGTAATGCTCTCTACAAAAGGGGAGGAGATGAGTTATTGTTGGAATGTTTAGGCCCAAAAGAAGCATTGACAACTATGGCTGAGGTTCATGAAGGCATCTATGGTGCTCATCAGCCCGGTGTGAAGGTGAGATGGTTGCTTCGAAGGCATTCCTACTATTGGCCTACTATCCTTAAAGACTGCATAGAATATGCAAGAGTTTGCCAGGCATGTCAAAAGCATGGCACAATAAGACACGTGCCCATAACTGACTTGCATGCAGTTGTGAAGCCTTGGCCATTTAGAGGATGGGCCATGGATATGATGGGGAAAATACACCCACCCTCTTCGAAGCATCATTGCTTTCATCTTAGTGGCCACTGATTACTTCACCAAGTGGGTCGAAGCTAAGCCATACAAGGTTGTAGACAGACTGAAGTCATCGGATTCATTAAGATTTAATCCATAGATTTGGCATCCCACAGACTATAACTGTTGATAATGGGACTGTATTTGATGGGAAAATGGTAAAGTCTTTTGTGGCAGAGTTTGGATTAGTCTTGTTAATTCTACACACCCTATTATGCACAAGCCAATGGTCAAGTTGAATCATCCAATAAGTCTTTGAAAAAAGGAATTTAGAAAGTTGTGAAAGATAATCCCAAGGATTGGCATAACTTGCTGTTGGATATGTTGTGGGCTTATAGGACTTCACCAAGATCAAGTACAGGAATCACTCCATATGCTTTAGTGTATGGGCATGATGCAGTGCTACCTGTAGAAATTAATGTTAAGTTCTTGAGGGTGAGATGCCAGGATCAGTTAAATCCTGAGCAATACCATCAAAGTATGTGCTTGGAGTTAGAAAGTATAGATGAAGCTAGAATTCTGGCATTAAATAGCATTTTTTTCCAAAAGAAGAAAACAGTCAAAAACTATAATAAGAAAGTCAAACACATTGGCTTTGATGAAGGTGATTTGGTATGAAAGACAATACTTCCAATAGGGATTAAAAGCCATAAGTTTGGCAAATGGTCACCTAACTGGGAAGGACCATATCAAGTTCATAGGGTCCTGTCCTTTGGAGCATACCATTTGAGAAATTTAAATAGATATGTACATTCTAAAAAGATTAATGGCAAATATTTGAAGCCTTATTTTCCAACCATTTGGGAAACACAAGGAATAGAATAAATGTTAAGTAGAAAAACATAAGGATATTCAAATAATAAATAAGAATTCGCTTTTTATAAAGAGTTGAATACATTTTGCCATAAATTGGCTCAAAAGTCAGTACAATGCTTCAGTTGTTCTTTTACAATGGATGTTCTATTCTTAAATGATGAAAACAACTGAATGGCTGTGGTCATTTCTTGCTTTCGGTCGGCCAATCCTTGATTGGTGATCTGCAACTTGGTGTCAGTTCGGTCTAAGGCCTGGTTAACTGCGGAAAGCTCCTCTTCAAGTTGAGCTTTCTTCTCCAGTAGTTGAGTTCGAAATTGGGAGACAGAGGAATGTTGTTCCTTTCGCTCTGATACTTCAGTATGTACTTTGGAAACAAAGCTCTGGTCTCTCACCAATTTCTCCTCTGCGGCCTTGGTAGCATGGCAAATGTTGATGTAAAAATCAATGGTAGCTGCTGCTTGAGACAAGTGACCTGAGACAGTTATGCCGGATTGCTCAACAATCTTGCAGCATTGGAGGAAGCCATTTCTTATTATAGGCCTTTGTAAGGCTTCGAAAGGGATCCTTGAAAAAGATGTTTGCAACTCCAGACAGTTGTCTAAGTCTATTGGAGGCAAGGAAGTCTTACTACTGGTGGAAGAGCTCTAAAAAATTTCTAGCAGAGAATCAGCCAGGACTACTGGCTCAGTCTCATCATTAGCCATCGGAGAGGTGGAAGGTATGTCGAAGAGACTAGCTAGTCTAGCTTCGAAGATGTCTACCTCATCCATGGACATGAAAGGTGCAGAAAGAGCTTTGGTGGAAGGCACAAAGGACTGCATAGGAATAGAAGAAATGGGTGGAGCATCTTCAACAGTCTCTATAGTTCTAGCTACCAATAAGTCGAGGGAAGAGGGGCTGGAACTATGTAGAGGTAATAAACCATGAGTTGGAGAGCTACTAGTACCCTCTATAGAAGAATCAGCTACAATCAAAGAGGAAGTAGCAGCTGGAGTTTCCTTAGGAGGGGAAGGAAAAGTAAGGCTCGAAAGAGAATTAAATTGAGAAAAATCAAAAGACAAATGAGGGAGATATGGAGTTAAGCCAGAAGGAAAATGAGCAGGAATACTTGGCCTCAAGAAGGGTATAGAAAATATAGGGCCTGGAAGTGGAAGAATTATTTGAATGGGCTCACATCTTAAGGTTGTTCAACTTCGACTGAAACTGAGGGAGTCCTTATTAGAAGAATAGGCTCAGTAGTTGTTGCTGCAAAAGAAGAAGTACAAAGTAATGTCAAGTCTCAATACCAAGAATTTGACAAGAAAAAAAGAATAGAGACATAAAAGAAGTTACTTGTTTCAGAAGTAGTAGCAATAATTGGAGAGCTACAAAGGGAATAGTGCTCAGCACTATATTGCCTTCTTGCAGTTTCTCTTTAGATTGCAGCAGCAGCAGTAGCTTCATCTCTTAACAGTTGTTGCTGCCGCCTTTTTTCAGCTCTCTGGAAAACAATTATGGCCTTAGAATGTTCCTGCTCTACTGCTTTGGCAGTTGCCTCATGAGTAGAGTCTTCGACGAAATCAGAAGAAGAGACAGTCATCTTCCTTCTCTTTTTTCTCTGTATTGGTATTTCCTGCTCTTTCTCAATCTCTCTCTCTCTCTTCAATTTGGGATTCAGATTCCTCAGAAGTGAGTTCCTTTTCTACCATTTTGGCAGTTGCCTCATGAGTGGGATCTTTATCCAAATCAGAAGAAGAGACAGTCATCTTCTTTTTTCTTTGTAAGGGTGTCTCTTGCTCTTGATCTGCTTCTTCTTTTTCTGCTGCCTGAACTTCAGGTGCTTCATTTTCAGGATCAAGTAAAAGTTTCCTTTTCTTCTTTTGCTGTTTGCTCCTGAAAAGATTTAAAGTTTGGGTCTTCTGAGGAGAATCTCCCTGTGAGGCACCCGCACCTCCTTCACAAAAAGAAGAACTAAAGATAAGGCTAAAAGCATTATAAAGAAGGAAAAAAGAGAAGAAACAAGGGTATATACCTTTCTTCGAGGCAGCCCGAGTAACTCTAGGAGGAGTTAAGGCAGTAGGAGTAGACTGTGTAGTGGCAAGCACAGGAACTGAAGTGGTAGGAGTAGTGGAAGAAGTGACAACTCCAGCTCCTTTAGGCTTGGCTTAGGGGCACATCCAACACCATTAATAGGTCTTGAGGAGGAATGGCCAAGTATACCTCCATATTGGTCACTCACCAGTTTTGGCACCTTTTCAATAGGTTACCTTGAGGAATGAAAGGGATATACTCAAACTCAATCAAGTCCTGTATAAACTTAGAAGTTGCTTCTTCTAGTCTGGACCTTCGAACCTTTAAATCCCTGCTGGTAAACTTAAATTGGTGTTACTGCAAAGAGGTATTGGGACCCCTTGTGAGAAGCCAAATTGTCTAGCAAATTGAGCAAGACAATAGGGCTCAGCAATGCATTTGTAAGCTTTGGGGTTTATAGTCCCAATGAATAACTCTCCGGGGATCAGAATAGAGGCCCATATGTCCTTGTGATGAGGTGAAGCACATAACCTATCATTTAGAAAAAATTTCAACTAAGATGGGCCAATGGTAGTAGGTTCGAAGGGACGGAAGCTGTAAGAAGGAAGGGAAGCTGGAAGTTGGTGGAAGAAAGAGAAGTAAACAGCAAAGGTAGAAGGATAGAGTGAAGCGTTGGCTAGCCTCATGCCATGAGTAGTAGGGTTTGGCTCAAAAAATTTAAGGCATTTAGATTGTAGCTCAGTAAAATAAGCAAAAAGCCAAAGCTGAAGTATCCAAAATGGACCCCCTTGATTGGCATCCAAGGGTTTCTCACAAAAAAGAGAACAGACTCTATATATGTGACCTAGAACGTATGGAGCTAAGGCCACCTTTTTCTGTAAGACAAGGGCTTTGGCAAGAGAGGTAAATTCAGGCATGATTCTTTGAGAAAAGGTGCAGAAAAGGAATTTGCAAAGCCAATATAGTATGAAAGAAAATAATTCCCTATTAGTCACAGGGGCCTTCCTTCTATTCTTAGCCTTGACAAAGTCACTATAGGATGAGTTAAGGGAGGGGAGGGAAAAGGGGTTGGTAGGTCCGGATAATCTAGTCCAATGGGGGTTCCAATGGGGGATAATCCTAATAGATGGCAGATATCAAGAACAGTAGGGGCCATCATCCCACATTTGAATTGAAAGAAATTAAAAGCAGAATTCCAAAAGCAAAGGGCAACAGGTATTAAGAAAGGGTCCTCTGAGATAATGAACCTGGATAGTTGGAGGGCATCGAGAAGGCAGAGCTCTTGAAGGTCCAGAGTCCTATTAGGGACAACCCGATCATACCATTCTTGCCACTCCGGTCTCACCGTGGGCTAGCATCAGTGGAGGCGGTTCATCTTCCAGTTTCCCCAGTCAAGACCACCTTCGTAAAGAAGACAATAGTCTTCTAGACGTGGATATAAAGCTGGAAGCTCAGTAAGAATCTCCTTGAAGATGGGCCCAAGCACATAGTCCTGCTGCTCATGACGGCGAGGGATGAAGATGCGTTTGTCGATGGCGCTTTTCTTACCAGCCTTGTACTTCTCGCATTCTGCCTCAATGATCCTTTTCAGGGTTACAGACGGGCTCACACGCTCTATGACTGGTACTTTCAATGAAGAAGAAGCCATTGATAGAAAGCTTTTTCAGAGGACGAAGTTGGGAAAAAAAGTAGAGAGAAATGGAAGGTCGATAGAAATAAAGGGTTTGTGCGATAGACAAATAGGTGAATTCCGAGCACGAAATAAAAGGATTTTAAAACTTTTGTGTTTGAAAATATACCTGGTCATGTGACACAGACGGAATTCACAAAAAAAGTACTAAAATACGGATGCGAAAGGTTTCCCTCAATGTTGATAGCTTTGGAGGGAAACATATCTTAAATACTGGTATCAGCTTCGAAAATGCAGCATTTGGCTTCGAAGCCAAATTTTGGCGCCGAGATCTGATAAACAAATAGCTTCGAAGGCAAGGAGCCGACTTCGAAGCACATCCTACACCTGAGGATGCAAAAAAGCTCAAGTATTTGTATACCGCAACAAGATTGAAAGTCTGTTTTAGGGGTTTTTAGTGAGAATAAATCCTTCAAAGCAAGACTTGAGATCCTTTAAGGATGGAAATTGTTGTTAGAAGTATCAAAACCAATAGTTAGTTTGAAGATTGCTTGTCGGATTAAAGCAGTGCAACCCTCGAGGGGGACTTTCATATTTTTGAAAGTATGAACTGTTGTTTGAAGCAAAAAATGGTCAATTTAAAACTGATTGATCGTATTAACCATATGACCATATATTGGACATGATTAAAACAAGCTTTAAAGGGCGAGTTAAAATTCGAAGCACTGATTCTAAACAGAAATCAGCAAAAGTTGTCAATCGTATTCCATAAATTGGAAAATTCATGTTGGTTTTTCAGTATTTCTTTGAGATGATTAAATCAAATTTGAGATTGATTAAAAATTTGCTTATGAAGACAAACAGAGATTCGAACCATGCCAAACAAAGAGAAAAGACTTAGTGTATTAAAACAAGGCAATTACATTTTCTTCTTTGGGTACAAATTCAAGTTCATAAAAGTAAGGAATAAAGTAAATAACGAGATCTGGAATTTAGTCCAGCTATGGTTTTTCAAGGCTTGGCTGCTGAAGTTGATGTGCTCTCATTTGATAAAAGAGCTCTTTAGCCTTTATTTCAAACGCTGTTTCTTTTAACCCTTGTTCCAGCTCGTCCATATCCAAGTCATCCCAGTACGCAGAGTCTTTATTTTTGAAGTCATTGTGTTCCTCGACGAGGTTCTCTGCTTCGTACTGGGTATGAACTCGGAGGGATGAAAGTTGGTCCAAAGATTAGGTGGTGGCCAAAGAAGTCTGGTGCCAATGGAAAAGCAATGGGAGTTGGTCCAAAAACATGTGGAGTTCTGATTGGGCGATGGGGTTGAGGACATGACCCCGATTCATAATATCACAAGCTCATCGAAGGTTCTTGAGAGAAACATTGTCCTCAAGAACATTGAAAGGCAAGTGAGAAAAGGCCGCAAGCAGAAGTTGGGCTTGCTTTCGCTGAGCTGGAGTAGGAGGAGGTGGAGGCTTGTAAGGAGGAAAAACCTTATCCGCAGAGAGGGTAAGCTTCAATCTCTCTATCCAGGAAGGATTTTGCGGAGGAGGAGGTATAGAGGCTTCCATTTCGAAAGAAGGAGGAAACCGAGGGACATTAACACAATCAAGCCAGTCAGAAGGACAAAGCTTTGCCTTCTTGGCTAAAAATGATGGGTTATACCCCTGTGCCTCTTTTGGGCAACGAGTAGCTCGTACTATCTTTGTAGGCATGGAGGATGTGTACCACGCTACAAGTAGATTGTCCTCTAAACTACGTTGACGGTCGATGGGCATGTAAGGATAAACCACCGAGCTTCGCGCATAGGAAGGGAACTCTAGAGGATCAGTGAACTCGACAAAGTGATGATTAACTTGCTCCCTTAACTCACATGCCTTAGAGTTTGACCAGCTTCTCCAACCAGAAGCCCCAGAGGAAGAAGAAGCCACAGCTAGGGGTGGGCGCGGATCGGTTGCGACCACGGAACCTCTAATCCGCCATCCGTCCGCCAGATTGTCGGATTGGAGAAAATCAATCCGTATCCGTCTGCCAATCCGGCGGATGCGGATTGAGCGGATGAGCGGATTGGCGGATGGATACGAATCGGTTTGGCGGTTTAAAAGTTTACAAATTTTCAACATAATTTAATTGTGTGCGCACTTCCTATAAAAAAAAAAAACAAGGCATAATTCAAGTTTGCATAATTCAATATTCAAGTGGGATAATTCAAGCGTGCATAATTCTGGTAGTGGCATAATTCAAGTGTGCTGTGCATAATTCCAGTGGGCATTTCTTAAACAACTTGGGCAATGCAAAAATAACCTGGGCAATTCAAGTGTGCTGTGCATAATTCTAGTGAGCATTTCTTGAACAACCTGGGCAATTCAAGTGAGCTGTGCATAATTCAAGTGTGCTGTGCATAATTCCAGTGACATTTCTTAAACAACCTGGGCAAAAACAACTGCCAAAAACCAATAATAAAAAAAATCATTGAAAATATGCTTTTGAAATCCATGCTATGTTGTTCCCTATAATTTCAAACAAGATGAAATCATCTAAATAAACTTTGTTGTATGAGAAAGAAATTGTGGCACAACAGACAAGAAAATGTTCTCAAGTAATACAGGGAAATAGGACAATATAAAGAGCAGAGCAATAAGAATGAGAAAGAAGGTTGTGAGGTTTCTGTTTGGTTAGACATATCTTGGAAGTGCTTCCACTGCTTCAAAGTTCCAAAAATAAAATGTTTCCAGGATGCCAACCAATTAGCACATGTAAAGAAGGATAATTGATAATGTAATCAAAAATGTGTTTAGATCTTTAATTTGTGAAAAGAAAAGGAAATTGGTAATAAAAAGTAAAACAATAAAAAAGGTAATTTCTACTTTATTCACTTTTTGTTACTCCATTCTTTCCAAACACAGCAGAAAGACACAAAAGCACACGAAATAAACTGGTTGGCCTTTGATTTCATAACTTGAGAGAAGCAGAGAATTATTTACAGCAGCTGGAAGTAAGAAGCACAAACATGCTTCACATATTCACAGAAGCAGTATTTACAATAAAGAATCTGCATTTTACATGTAAAGCAGTCTGATCACGTCACGGTTTGACACAAGCCTAACCCTGACAACCTGAAGAACCTAACGTAATGAGCTGAAAACTTCAAGATACATGTCTTCTTCCCCGTCATTAGTACTCCAAGGCGCAATTAACAGCATTACCCACAATTTTGCCAGATTACAGAGAAAGAAGGCACCTTTCTTTGTTTTAATTTCCTTTTCTCTTTTCTTTTTTTTGTCGGTAAATTTTAACTATTTTTCTTCCCCTTCTAAATATTTAATCTATATCATAACATACTCTATTCAAATATTTGCCTCAGAACTAGTACAGTAACCAATCAGTATGCTTCGGCGATATGGAAGAGAAGAAAGCCACTGCTCTGCATACTTCTTATATATTTCAATGAAGTTCTTATCTTTGCCAAAACAAACAAATAAACTAACAAACCCTTAACAAACAAAATTAAGTTCCAATCAAGGTATAACACATTAATGCACACAATTTCAACATGTGATGAACTGAGAGACAGAAACGGTTGCTCACAAGGCAATCTTAACCATGGAGTCTAGGTCATCAATTTGGGCTGTCATTGATCAAATACTCAGACACAAGAAATAAGCATATCTGTAACTTAATTTAACACATGATTAATTTAATACTCAGAAATAAGGCAACCTTAAACATGATTAAATACTCAGAAACAAGGCAACTTGAAACATGATTAATTTGACACAGTAAAAGCCCTAAGTAATTAGCAGAACACAGTCGAAGCCCTATCAGAACACAGTCGAAGCCTTGAAAAAATAAGCAAATCTCTACAAAGACAAGAAGAGAAGAGAAGAAAAGTAGCTGAAGCCCTAATTACTAAAAAAATAACAAAATAAAAACACAGAACACAGTTTCTGATCACCGATCGAAGACAAAAAGTGAAGAGAAGAGAAGAAGAGAAGAGAAGAGAAGATTACCTTCGAATAAATGCTTCGATTGCTGCTCGCCACCACCACTGTCACCGATTGCCGATCGTCGATAGCCACCATTGTCACCGACGCCGATTGTTTCTCGTCTCCTCCGTTCAAGTGTGAGAGAGAGAGAGACAGACATAGTCGTCGAACAAACCTAGGGCTACAAACCTCAAATGAAAAAAACAGGGGCAAGGCAAGACTGGGGGGAAAAAAGGGAAAATTAGTGTGGGCGGACGGGTCGAGTAAATCAATAGAATTGGCGGATTATGCGTGACCCGACCCGCACCCGCGAAATTGGTATTTCTAGACCCGCATCCGTCCGCCAGGTGTCACGCATCCGTTCGTTGTGCCTCGGGTCGGGCGGGTGAGGCGGGTCGGCAGATCCGTTGCACACCCCTAGCCACAGCCTCATCCCATGTAAAAGATTGTGGATTAGAAGAAGAGCTTCCAATGTCCATTTTTACAAAATTTTGGGTTAAAGAATTATGAGTAACGAGTGCGCAATCCAAAGGTTGATAGTTCGCAAAAGCTTTCATGACTTGAATATAGAAAGGTGGCTAATCAATGCATGAAGGTTCTTTCGAGGAAGAACAGTATCATCTGATGACTCTTCGTGTAATCGATCAATAGAAGAGAGAATTAATTTGGCCATAAAAGATGTATCAGACTGTTCGAATACTAAAATGGTAGGGATGTTCAAAGGATTAAAAGAGAATTTAATGCAAATGATGAATGACAGTTGCATTTTTGGGAGAATGCAAAGCCCATGTACATTCTAGGACGTGGTTAAAAGACCTTGATCCACTAATATCACCAAGTATTGGGTATATTAGTGCGGGGGGTAATATTGGCTACATATTTTGTATAAGCCAATTATAATTCAACATGTGGCAGATTGAGGGTAATACGGGAAGACAACTCAAATCTTCGATCGTGATCGTACACGTGGCAGTTAATATTAGTTTTCATAAGATCTACGTAGTACTGAATCAACAAAGAGATGCAAAGTGATGTGGCTTCAACGGTTACTCACATTTAAATTCAAAATCAGGAGGGAAGACTAACTGCAAGTATTGGCATAGTGGAGCTAGCTCTAAGGCAACATGATCAACGATCATGGAGGAGCAGTTCGACGGTTAGAAGTGCAGTTCGATGGTTCTCCTTGAGAAGTATAAATAGCAGAGAAGACCCCAGAAAAAGCCCCAGACTCAGATCTAGAAAACCAGTTTTATTCTACATTATTTCTTTTCCAGTTTTACACTTCTTGTTCTTTACATTTTCTGTACTTCAAATTCCTGCATTGCATTTTGTTCATAAGAGTAGTTTTCAAGTAGCTTGTTGCTGTAAACCTCTACGAGGCTGATTCAGATCTTTGTAAGTCTTTCATTTTGCTTAATGAAATACTACAACTGTTCTTTATTTACCCATTGTTTGCTTAATTCTCCTAAACAAAGCCACCAGTAAAAGTCCTCTTCATTGAGGCTGAAAGAACTAAAACACAATCGTCTGATAATTGGTTGGCAATTAATATTCTGTAAAGACTGATTGATCCTTGCTGGCACGCTCACAATTACAAAAATAACATTTGAAAGCCAAAAAGCCAACAGTATTTTTCTCACATGTAACACTCTAATATAATACTAAAAAAAAATCCTTAGTATAACGTAACATACAAAAAAATTTTGTAGTGTACTTTTACCAAATGTAATACTCTAATATAATATTCTAAAAAAATTCCTTAGTGTAGCACTCTAATATAACACACAAAAACTCTTTAGTGTAACATTATAATGTAACACACAAAAAAACTCGTTTGTGTACTTTTTTCAAACATAACACTTCAATATAACACTCCAAAAAAATTCCTTAGTGCAACACTTTAATGTAACACACAAAAAAAACTCTTTGATGTACTTTTTCCAAACATAGTACTCCAATGTAATACAAAAAAAAAAAAAAAAAGAATCTTAGTGTACTTTTTCTAAACGTAACACTCTAATGTAATACTAAAAAAAAAAGGATGTGAGATTCTTTAAATCATTCCAAAAGAAGTACAAATATTAATTCAGTAAGTTTTGAGCAAATGTATAATTTCACACTGTGAGTGTTACGTTTGGAAAAAGTACACTAATGAGTTTTTTTAGTGTTTTTGTGTGTTACATTAGAGTGTTACGTTTGAGATTACACTAATTGGAGTGTCACGTCTGGAAAAAATACAGTAAGGAATTTTTTTTTTTTTTTTTGTATTACATTGGAGCGTTAAGTTTGGGAAAAGTACACTCGAAAAGTTTTTTTTGAGTATTACGTTGTTACGTTTAGGAAAAATATACCAATGAGTTTTTTAGTGTGTTAACTTGAAGTGTTACGTTATTGGAGTGTTACATTAGAGTGTTAGGTTTTTGTTCGTAATGTGAGATTTGTTCTAGAATGAAGGAAAATCCAAAACTTCTATATTGCAAATTGACCAAATATGTAATTTTATATTTTGAGAAACCCACTTTTATTCCTAAGAAATTAAATCCAAACATGTAAGTAATTACCCTTTTATATAATTTTTAATTTAATAGGATTTTTAATTCATAAGAAAAAAAAAATGAAGGATTAAACAGTTCATAAGATCATATTTTGAGATTTATTGGTGCTCCACCCTTTTTATTTTCCAAATGAATATAAAAGAAAATTAAATAATTAGAATTACTTTTAATTTTATGTTACTAATTCTCCTTCTAATTTAACTATTAATTTTTAATATCAAAACGAGCATTTATTTTACTATTTTATAATTTAATATATATCATATAAAATTATTATATGATAATTACACTTGTATAATTCGATAGAACTAAAATTATTAAATACACAAATAATTTAACTAAAATTAATATATATAAGTATTCAAATAATAACTTTATAGAACGATAGTATCAATATTATCAAAATAAATAATTAAAATTATACTTTAATTTTAATTTTAAATTAAAATTAAAAATATTTTTTTATAACACACATAGTAAGTACGTGTCAACTGCTAATTAGTATATATAAGAAGACTAAATAAGTACATTAATAAAAGACAACGAGATTAACGTGGCTTTGACATCAAACTTATACCTCAATACAGATCGGTCAAAAGATGCTACATTAAACTAATTCAATGCGACTTTCAATACAATTTGCACATTATTTTCTTATCAATCAAGACCTACCATTTTGTAACCTTTATGATTCTTGTCACGAGTATTTGATAAATTTTTTAATAACAAGGAATCTCCGAAGATAGGTAAATTACATGTATTGATTAAATTTAACAGAGATCAATAAAAGTCGAAAGTAAAACGTGTGAATTTTACAGCTAAACTAGAGTTCATCTCCTTAATATGGACGACTTTACCATGACGTGGAAAAATTCTTTACTTCATGCTCCCAATTATTAAAGGCTTCAATTTTTTAAAAGCCTATATGGCCTTATTTAGTGCAATTTATTAAAACTGTTTATAGGATATTTTAAAATTAATTACATTAAGACCACTTTAACTATTAAAAAGTATTGTCTTCTTCTCTTCATTCATTAATAAGTATATTTTGACCACATCAACTATATAAATCGTACAAATAGTCTTCCTGAATGGGAATAAAAGGAGGATAAAATTGATGTATTTTTATAGTTGTGGATATTAAAATGAACGAGTTTATAGTGAATGAGGTCTTTTAATTTATGAGACAGAAACAACTTAAACAAATTAATTATCTAGAAACAAAAAGAAGGGTGTTTCTAATTTCTATTGTCTTATAATTAATTTTTAATTAAAAAAAGTTACACTAGACAGCCGATAGTTAAGATTCTCATGTAATTTTTACATTTTTTTAGTAGGGGTCAGACCAAATGAGAAAAACAAGGTCCTTTACTAATGAAGATCTTTTATTTTTTTTAATTTTTTTGAAAATTTATATGTTATATTTAAGACTCTATCAATGTGTTGAAAATTGAATTAGACTGGCCAATTTGATCCATCGACCGGTCTAAGGTCCGGACTGAATGTACCTTCTTAACCGTTCTCATTTGAAAAGTGATCCTTTTAAGCTAATCCGGTGAAATTCACTATTAAACTGATAAACCTGACGAATCAGCGGTTTGCTATGTATGGACTCTAGACCTATACAATTTCTGTATCTTCTCTGGAAAAGGTCTCTTATCCAAAATGGACGGCGGGAAAAAACCAATAGAAAGGAGAGTTTTTTTTTTTTAAACCAACTGCACTAGTTAGTTTAAAAAAATTACAGTTATGTTCACTTTTACCATTACAATCCTCTTTATTGAGATTAAAAAGAAAAAAGAAAGCTAAGATATTAAAATTCATGCGAACTCTCCAACTTCGTGCAATTTAAATTTTGAATCTTTTTAAATATATAAAGATATTATGGGTTTTTATTTAATTTCAAAAAATTTTAAAGTTACTAGATGATGATAGTTTGAAAAATATTATCTTAGATCTTGTTCTGAAAAATAGTAATTTTTTATGCTATTAATGGAGTAAAATTTGTTTTTAGAATTGAAAGCATTAAAAAAAATTAAATAGAAGAAAAAACACTGAAATTGATAAGGTGGTAATTCCAACGGAAGATAGGCCCATAAAGGCCATAACGCACTATGAACAACCCAAGCCTATCACTTAGGGCCCAATACATAATCCAACTGATAAGGCCCAACACAGCTGGAAGTCAACATGACTTGAAGGACCAATGATATTCAGACACGTGGCAGGTAAAGGGCAAATCACATCAGCAGACAAAAATGTACAAAGTTATTGCCACTGCACATCGCCATTAATGCAGCCCTTCACAGCATTTATTACGACAACACCTCTCCGTCGGGACAGCACGCCTTCACCTTGAACAAGGTAAGCTACAGCATAGACTTTGAGCCAAGGTGACAGGTCGGGAGGGACAACGAAATGATTACCAAAGGATATAAGCAAACGTTGAAGATAAGAAGAAGGTTAAGCTTTTCTATCTCTAATTCATATCCTTACATCCCACTTCCTCTTCTTTTAACTTGCTCGTCAGAGGGTTCACTGGGGGACTCCCCGTTCCCCGTTGAACTCGTGTGCAGGTTCATTGGTGGGCTTGACCATTCAGATACTGGTTGGAGAAGCGTGGACCAGTCCGACCCATTCCCTCTGGAACCCGTTATATCATAACGGTATCATCAGTTGGCGCCGTCTGTGGGAACGCTTTGCTCCGCGCGCCAGTTGTGCTCATTGTCACCGGAGACCCTGTTCCAATAACCCTTTCCTGTTACCCATCAAAGTGTATGGTCAGGACTAGATCTATGGCTTCTCACCAAAATGCTGCCGACCACCAAGCCGACCCCCTCAATCCAAACAACCCACCACAGTATTTCATCGAGCTTACCAACAGCATTAACCGCATGGCCGAGCAAAACCAAGCCCTGATAAATGCTCTACTCCAAAGAAACCTTCCTATGCCTCCTCCACCACCTCCCGATATTCCGCCCAACCAAGAACGAGCCCCGAGCCATACTATCCCGCAGCCCTATCCACCCAACTTGGAAGGCTTGCAACCTCCTCCTCCTAATATGAATCCACCACCCCGACCCCCGCATCCATCGGTCCTGGCACCAACCCCTGAAGGGGAAGCCAGTAGCGTCCAACCCCCGCTGCCTTCCGGTGGTGATAACATCCCTCTTTGGGATGCAGAACTCCGAGCCATGAAGCTCCAACTCCAAGAGGTCATGCAGAACATCAAATATAAACCCTCTACCGCAGCAAACTCACCATTTGTCGCCTCCATCTGGGACAAACCTCTACCCCCCAAGTTCAAAATGCCCACCATCGACTCTTTTGACGGTACGACTGACCCAGTCGACCATCTGGAGACCTACAGAACCCTCATGATCCTCCATGCATTCCCTGACGAGATCATGTGTCGAGCTTTCCCCGTGACACTAAAGGGGTCAGCTCGGCTGTGATTTAGCCAGTTACCAGCAGACTCCGTCTCCACTTTCCAGCATTTCAGTGACTCCTTCCTCAGCCATTTTATTAGAGCCCAGCGCCAACGCCGTCCGGCAACCCAACTCCTCAACATCCGCCAGACGGAGGGGAAGTCCCTGCGCAGTTTCGTTACCCACTTTAACACCAAAGCCTTACAGGTGGCGAAAAACGATAATAAGGTCATCCTTATAGCTTTCATGGCCGGACTACGGTCGTCTGATTTCCTCTTCTCCCTCTCTAAAAACCCCCCCACGTCCATGGCAGCCCTACTCTCCAAAGCCCAAAAATACATGAACGCAGAAGATTCCCTAGTCGCTCGTCAAGACCCTACAGCAAAAAACCCGACCCCCCGAGAAAAGCGAAAAGACTCAGAAACCAGAAACACCCAGTACAATAACCAAACACCCCACTATACCGACTGACCCCTCAGAGCTGACCAGACGGCACCAGCCCGACCGCCCGGTCGGTTCAAACGATACACACCTCTCAATTCCCCCATGGAACAAGTCCTCAATCAGATCCAGCGGGACTACCCCCTCAAATGGCCCCAACCATCATGAACCCGTTCCAATCGGAAAGACCAATCCAAATATTGACGCTTCCACCAGGACCACGACCATAATACCGACGAGTGCGTCAACCTCAAAGATCAGGTCGAGACCTTAATATGTCAAGGACGTCTTAGCCGGTTCACGGACACCTGCCCTCAGCAGAGGCAAAGGAATGAGCCCCTCAGAAACAACCGCCGGCGCACCCCTCCCCGGCAGCCAGCCCAACCTAACCAAGGCCATGATCGCCCTCCACAGCAGCCTCGGCCGCAAGATAATCCCCCCCCTCCCACCTGTTGGAGAAATCAAAATTATTTCAGGTGGCCTTGCTTGTGGAGGACCATCCCGCTCAACTCAGAAAGCAGAACTCAGAAAGATAAGACAGGGCCCAGACAAAGCAATTGCCACGGTAGACCGACCCTCCAAACAGCCCAAGCAGTGGACCAAGCCTATCACCTTCACGGACGCCGACTGCGCAGGCATCCGTTACCCTCATGATGACCCTCTCGTCATTTTTGCCCTCCTCTCCAACTACAAGATCAGACGAGTTCTCATCGACAACGGCAGTTCTTCAGACATCATCTTTCTCAACTGTTTTCGCCAGCTCAAGATTGGGGAGGAAAGTCTGTCTCCTCTCCAAACCCCTTTGGTCGGTTTCACTGGTGACCGGGTGACCTCCATCGGCTCCGTCGATCTTCCTATCACAATCGACGAGTACCCGCGACAGACCACGAAATTGCTTACCTTCCTTGTTGTCGACTGCCCCTCCGCCTACACATCATCCTTGGCTGCACCGCCCTAAATGCTTTTCAAGTTATCACATCAACTTACCACCTTGCCATTAAGTTCCCCACCGATCTGGGGGTCGGGGCAGTGAGGGGAGAGCAGACAGTTGCCAGGGAATGTTGTGTCGCCTCACTCAAAGAAGTCAAGCTGAATGAGGCAATGATCATTGAAGGGCTTGACGTCCGAGATGAGGATGAGCTGGTCAGAGGGGAGCCTGTGGAGGAGCTCCTTGAGGTTCCTATTGACCCCGCCAACCCGACCAAAACTGCCAAAATCGGCAGCCAACTATCCCCCCAAGCAAAGGCCGACCTTACTGCCCTCCTGATCGAGCACAACGATGTATTTGCCTGGACCCACTCAGACATGCCGGGTATTGACCCCTCATTCATAACCCACCGCCTCAGCATTGAACCCCATTTCCGACCTTACCGCCAGAAGCAGCGCATCTTTCATCCGGAGCGTAACACTCTCATTGCCGCAGAGGTCGACAAGCTCCTTGAGGCACAATTCATCAAAAACGTGGACTACCCTAGATGGTTGTCAAACGTCGTCCTGGTCCATAAGAACAATGGTAAATGGCGACTCTGTGTCGACTACTCCGACCTCAACCGAGCTTGCCCCAAAGATAGCTATCCTCTCCCCCGCATAGATCTGCCTGTTGACGCCACGGTCGGTCATCAAATGCTCAGCTTCATGAATGCCTTCTCTGGGTACAACCAAATTCTGATGCACCCATCTGATTGTGAACACACCTTCTTCATTACCGACCGAGGTCCCTACCATTACCGTGTGATGCCATTTGGACTGAAAAATGCTGGGCCACCTGCTAACGGTTAGTCAATGCTGTCTTCCATCATCAGATAGGTCAGAATATAGAAGTATATGTCGACGATATGCTAGTCAAGAGCAAACTCTCCGCTGATCATCTGACTGACCTGCGAGAGACCTTCGCCACCCTACGAAAGTACCAAATGAAGCTCAACCCGGAAAAGTGCGCCTTCGGCGTAGAATCTGGGAAGTTTTTGGGTTTCATGGTCAGTCAGCGGGGCATTGAAGCCAACCCTGAAAAGATTAAGGCCTTGATTGAAATGCAGTCACCCAGAACGGTTAAGGAGGTTCAAAGACTCACTGGCCAAGTTGCCGCCCTTAATCGCTTCATTTCCCGCGCAACGGATAAGTGCCTCCCCTTCTTCAAAGTTCTTCGACAAACTTTTGAATGGACGACCGAATCCGAAGAGGCTTTTCAGCAGTTGAAACAGTGCATGGCCAACCCCCCCTCCTTTCACAGACAATCACAGGCGAACCCCTCTTCCTCTATTTAGCCGTGTCAAGCACCGCAGTCAGTGCAGCTCTTATCAGGGAAGACGGCTCTGTCCAACGGCCGGTCTACTACATCAGTAGGGCTCTCAGGGGAGCGAAGCAGAATTACCCACTGTTAGAAAAATTGTCCTTGGCCTTGGTCACCGCCTCCAGACGACTCCGTCCTTACTTCCAAGCCCATTCCATAGTGGTCCTCACCGACCAACCCTTGAAGAAGGTAATACAGCAACCAGAACTCTCCGGCAGACTCATGCAGTGGTCAGTGGAACTCAGCCAGTTTGACATCTCTTACCGGCCTCGGACAGCGATTAAGGGGCAGGCTGTTGCCGATTTCATCTTGGAATTCACTAATCTTACCCCAACCACGGCCCCTCCACCCCCATCAACCCCTACTGACCCAGAAGACCCTCACTATTGGACTCTCAACGTCGACGGATCATCCCGCACGGAAGGCAGTGAGGCTGGTCTCATCCTCACCGCCCCTAAGGGTAGTTATTTCAAATGTGCTCTCCGTTTCTTGTTCGAGGCTAGTAACAATGAGACCGAATATGAGGCATTGATAGTAGGTCTCCGCCTAGCCAGGGATATTGGTGTCAACCACATCCGGGTGTTCAGCGACTCTCAGCTCATTGTCGGACAAATTACGGGGGAATTCGATACCAAGGAGGACACAATGCGGGCTTACAGGGATATAGCACTCCCCCTTGTTCGCCTCTTCAATACCTTCCACATCAAGCACATCCCTCGGGCGGAAAACTCTAAGGCGGATGAGATGGCTTAGTTGGCTTCTGCAGACTAGTTCGACCTCAGCCATGGTGTCCGCCTCGACTACCTAGCCCACCCTTCCATTTCCCCAACCAGCAAGAAGTCCAGTTCCTCCAAAATGAACCCATCCCTTGGACGGTAGACATCTTCCTGTATTTAACAGCATGGGGACTTCCAGACGACAAACAGCAGGCCGCCAAAGTCAGGGCCCGGTCGGCTAATTACACTCTTGTCAGCGGACTCTTGTACAAAAGGGGCTTCTCACGCCCATACCTAAGATGCCTCAATCCTGCTCAGGCGACCTATGTAATGAGAGAAGTCCATGAGGGTATATGTGGCAATCATTCGGGCGGCAGGTCCCTAGCCCACAAAATACTTCGCTCTGGTTATTTTTGGCCTACTCTCAATCAAGATGCGACAGACTTTGTGCTCAAATGTGACAAGTGCCAACGTTTTGCCAACATCCCCCACACCTCTCCAACAGAATTGATCACACTCTGCAGTCCCTACCCCTTCGCCAAATGGGGGATCGACCTGGTTGGCCCACTGCCCACTGGCCGAGGCCAAACCAAATTTGCCATTGTCGCCATTGATTACTTCACCAAATGGGTTGAAGTAAAACCCCTTGCCACCATTACCGAGCGGAACACAACCAGATTCATCTGGTAGTCGATCGTCTGCAGATTTGGCATCTCTCAAGCCATCGTCTCCGACAACGGTAAACAATTTGACAATGCCAAATTCAGGAAATTCTGTGAAGAGCTCCAAATTCAGCCATGTTTCTCCTCCCCAAGCCATCCCAAGCCAATGGCCAAGTTGAGATTACCAACCGTTCTCTTCTCAAGATTATCAAAACTAAGCTGGAAGCTGCTAAGGGACTCTGGGCTGAGGAATTGCCGAATGTACTCTGGGCTTACCGCACTACCGCTCGAACTCCCATTGGGGAGACCCCTTTTCGCTTAACATACGGCGCTGAGGCGGTCATCCCAGTGGAGATCGGTCTTCCTACCCCAAGGGTTCTACATCTGAATCCAGAACTAACTGAAGAGCTGCGTCGGACAGACCTAGACTTGATTGAAGAGCTCCGAGAAACAACTGCAGTCAGACGGGCCTCATACCAATAGAAAATGAGAACACATTACAACAGCAAAGTCCGACCAAGGGAGTTCGCCGTAGGGGACCTTGTTTTGCGCGAAGTAACCCTCGCCACCAAGAACCCGGCTGAGGGGAAGCTGGCGGCCAAATGGGAAGAACCTTACATTGTTAACGCTAGACCTCGTCCAGGCACTTACCGGCTTCAGGACATAGAAGGCCGCGATCTCCCCCACCTATGGAACGCCAAGCATTTGAAGCGCTATTTTCAATAAAAGTTCAATTCTTGTATCAATCTTTTGCTGTATTTCCTTTTGACAATTTGCTCTCATTCTTCTCTCCTGTGATGTAAATTTCTGATCAAATGGGCTACACTTTAATGACGACAAGCCTATATTCCAAATATATGTGTGATCTTTCAAATAACGCTTTGATCCCAGCCTCAGCCAGCCTAAGCATAAAAGCCTCAGCAAAACCAAGCATACAAAGCCTCAGCCAGACTGAGCATAAAAGCCTCGGCCAAACCAAGCATGCAAAGCCTCAGCCAGACTAAGCATAAAAGCCTCGGCCAAACCAAGCATACAAAGCCTCAGCCAGACTGAGCATAAAAGCCTCGGCCAAACCGAGCATACAAAGCCTCAGCCAGACCGAGCATAAAAGCCTCGGCCAAACCAAGCATACAAAGCCTCAGCCAGACTGAGCATAAAAGCCTCGGCCAGACCAAGCATACAAAGCCTCAGCCAGACTGAGCATAAAAGCCTCGGCCAGACCGAGCATCAATGCCTCGGCCAGACCGAGCATACAAAGCCTCAGCCAGACCGAGTATGACAAGCCTCATCCAGACCGAGCATGACAAGCCTCAACCAGACTGAGCATGACCAGCCTCAGCTAGACTGAGCATGACAAGCTTCAGCCAGACCGAGCATGACAAGTCTCAGCCAGACTGAGCGTAAAAGCCTCGGTCAGACCGAGCCTACACAGCCTCAGCCAGACTGAGTTACTTCAAGCTACTGAATTACTTGCCGAGTCAGTTAATCATAGCTTAACCCCAATTGAGCACGCATGCAGAGCTCGGTCAAGGCCATTCATGCAAACTTCATGCTTGTGGCATTAGTAGACACACTTGGTCAAAATTCCAAGTCCATGCTTTTACACCACTCTTCACTTAGTCAAATTCCAAACTCTTGCAACATGATTTACAACTCCATTTTTGGGCATAATTTGAAACTCCACATCTTTGACGTTCTTACATGTTTCCTTTACAAGTCAGATTATTTTCTTACTCTTTCCTTACAAATCAAGCCTAACTTGAATAAACCACCCTCATTCACTTCAGACTCACCAAAATAAAGACAGCAGTGTAGCAAACACAAACTTATAATTTTATTACATTTTCAACTTCACTCTGCATAGAGTTTTTATTACAAGTTCAACTTCACTTTGCATTCAGTTTTTCTTAACTTTACTCTGCATTCAGTTTTTCTTACATTTCAACCTTGGCTTTGCGTTGAGTTTCCCTCACACAAGCCTCATACACAAGTCACCATTCTTATTCATTCCAGATGCACAAGCAAAAACAATGGAATGAAAACACAACTCAAATTTTATTTATTCACAAACTTGTACATAAGTTCATTACAAAAAAAAAAAAAAAACTTGTACAACCCAAAGCACAATAAGTACCCAAAACCCTAAGTACAGGTTTTGTTCACACCAGTCACTCTTCCTCACTTGAAACAAGGTCTTCTTCTTCAACGCCCTTATCTAGAGGGGTCTGGGCCACGTCGTCTTCATCAATCCTTACACCGCTAAGGTCCAAGTCTGGGAACAGTTCTTCTGCCTTCCGCTTGAACATCTTCCAGCCACTGTCCCAGAACTCAGCCATTTCGTGTTTGTAGAAGTCCGACCGCTGGAAGCTCTCAATAACTTCTGCTTCAGTCCTGCCCCCAACGGTCGTTCCTGACGGGCCCGCCCCCCTAGACACTTCCCTTGCCAAGTTGCTGGCGACCCCTGTATCGACTGCCATCTGAAATTCAGCAGACCCCTTGAATTACTCTACTGCTGCGACATACAGATCGGGGTATGCTACCCTTTTAGAGGGGCCTTGGTTTTTTCTTCCTCCAACTCTTTCTCCAATCTCGCCTTCTCCTCCTTGGCCTTCGTACGCTCATCTTCCAGCTCCATTTGCAGCCCAGCAATCTTCAGGTCTGCTTATTCCTTTTCCTTGATCTGCTGGGCACGCAGATCTTCATTGCTGGTCATAGCCTCTTCAAACCACTCGGTGGCCACCATGCACGCCTTCAAAGCATCCTCCAGCTTCTTCTACTCGCCAGCCAGCTAGAACTCGAGCGACAATACAATGCGACGTTCGTCCTCTAGCTCCAACTTGGCCGCGAGCAGCTCAGCATGGGCTCGAGCAACAACATTACACTGAACGATCACCAACACTTCCATCTTTTTCGCCTTCTCAGCCTCCTGCCAACCCCTGGCACACGCGCTTCGCGCAGCCTTCTTCCAGCCTGCACTCTCCTTTTTGAAACTTGCAAGTTGGGCCTTAGCCTCTTCCGACTTGACCTTCGCAGCCGCCGCCTTTCTCAGCAGAGCCCCTGCTAAGGTGGTTACCTCCATTTGGGCAGAGCACAACCCCCTTAGCAGGTCAGCCTCATTGAACCTGGCCACCGAGCGCACGGTTACGTCGTCCACAATTCCCACAAGGCGATCTGCAGCCGTACTGGCTGGGCCTTCTTCTCCCTCCAGCCGCCCAGACACTGCGCGAGCATGGTAGATAGCAGTCGTCAGCCTGGCCCCTTCTCCTTGGGGTGCAGGCCCCCCCTTGGGCTGCTGTTCCATCACTTCCTTAGGGTCAGCTGACCCACTTTCCAATTGCATCTTGGGGTCGAGGGCGCTTATGTGCCCTTCTTTCTCTGGGACCCCTTGACTCTTCTCTCCCTGCGCCTCTGGGGCAACCACTATTTCTGGAATCACCACCGCTCCCTTCTCCCCTACTTTCTCCGCTATAGGGGTGTCCTTCCCACCGACCTTTGCCTTCTTCGATCCAGGCGCATCTGCAGCCCCCTCAGGGGCACTCCTCCTCTTCTTCTTCTTCTTCTTCTTCAGAGCCTCCCCCTCCTTGTTCGCCATTTCCTTTACCGGATCAACTGGAGGCGGTCGTGGCTCAAAACTGCCCAAGTCCTTTTCCTCCAAAGGTTTGGAGCGCGGTCAGATTCGCTCCCTCGCGATCGGCTTCGGAGCTGGCCCCAGTTGGGTCTCCTTATACTTGTTTGCTCGCGCGAACAGTCTCCTCTCCTCCTCCTCCTCCGCCTTTCTCTGTGCTTCCAACTCTTCCCTTGATGGGTCCTCCCCCAATGGTTGCGGCCCCAATTTCAGGACGAACAATGTTGAAGGCAGGACTAGCTCGTCCCACCTCCACCCTTTCTCTTCTCTTCATTTCCTCACCCTTTTTACTCGATCCTCAGCCGCCTTGTCCAACTTGGGCTCCACTGATTTGGTTGGCACTTTCCACGTAGTACGAACTCTCGCCCCAGCGTTCGTAGTCACGAAGAACTATTTCGGCCTCCATCCCTTTACCGAGGATGGGAGCCCCGCCACCAAACCTCGCCCCGCTACTGCTTGCAACGTCACCCATGTCTCTTGCTGCCCGGAGGCCTTGTAGCACGAGAAGAACTCGTCCGCAGTCATGGCCATTCCTTCGGTCGCTTGCTGCTAGGAACTCGCACATGCCATCAGTATTTTCTAGGCGTTCGGCATCAACTGCCCCGGCGCCGCTTCCAACTTCTTCAGCACATTCACTACCACTTCAAGCAGGGAGAGCCTCAAACATCCTCGCAATGCCTCTTCGTACAGACTGAATTCACCCGGCCGTACATCCGACGCCCTCTTCGTGGAAGTAGGCAGCTTCAGCCCTATCTCCGAGGGAATTTGGTACTTCTCCCTTATCCCCTCTAACTCCTCCGCGGTCAGTACAGATCTATTCGCCTTAGTGTGCCAATGGTCTGGCTCCACCTAACTAATCGGTCTCGCTGCCGAAATTATTGTCCTGGGGCGAACCTGCTCCACTTGATTTGCCCCTTCCGCCCCCCTACGCTTCGTACGGTATTGCTCCGCCAAGTCCACCGCATCGTCATCCCCCAGTGGATCAACCATGGCGTTTGCAGCTTCTTCTTGAGCCATTTCTGTGGTGTGTCTGCGAATAGCTTCGGATGCGGGCGCAAGGAAGTTCAAAAAATGTCGCAAGGGTGTATCACTTGCAACAAAGGAGTCTACACTTAGAATGTTTTGATTTTTCGAAAAAAGGTAGGTAAAACGTATAATCCCAAAAGCCAAGGCTTGCCTGTATTCCAAGGGTCACAATTAATTGTCGCTAGTTTGAAAAATTTTCAACCATCCGCCAAAACTGTCTTTTCAACACCCATTATGACCTATCGTTTCACTTCTGGCCCAACGCCTAACCTCCCACACCACGAGATGCTGCCACGTGTACGACCACGATTCACTGCCCCCTTCCCCTACCCTGTCTTTTCCACTTCAAGTCATCACGTGAACCACCGCCTCTCGAGCCCCACACCCCGCCACCTAACCCTTCGCGGTCGGTCCTCCTCATGGTCGGTTCCTCCACTCGGCCACCCTTTGTGGTCGGCCCTCCTCATGGTCGGTTCCTCCACTCGGCTACCCTTCGTGGTCGGCCCTTCTCATGGTCGGTCCCTCCATTCGGTTACCCTTTACGGTCGGCCCTCCTCACGTTCGGTCCCTCCACTCAGCCACTTCTGGTCGGTCGTTCATTTCACTCGACCTTCAACCCCCATCTTCCTCATTATTTCCTTCGTTGGACTAAAGCTGCACTTGGGAATGGGGGACTACTGACGTGGGTAGGCCCATAAAGGTCATAACCCACTATGAACAACCCAAGCCTACCACTTAGGGCCCAATACATAACCCAACTGATAAGGCCCAGCACAGCTGGAAGTCAGCATGACTTGAAGGAAAAGGCAAACCACATCAGCAGACAAAGATCTACAAAGTTATTGCCACTGCACATCGCCATTAATGCAGCCCCTCACAGCATTTATTACGACAACACCTCTTAGTCGGGACAGCACGCCTTCACCCTGAACAAGCTACAGCATAGACTTTTGGCCAAGGTGACAGGTCGGGAGGGACAACGAAATAATTACCAAAGGATATAAGTAGACGTTGAAGATAAGAAGAATGTTAAACTTTTCTATCTCTAATTCATATCCCTACATCCCACTTCCTCTTCTTCTAACTTGCTCGTCAGAGGGTTCACTGGAGGACTCCCCGTTCCCCGTTGAACTCGTGTGAAGGTTCATTGGTGGGCTTGACCATTCAGATACCGGTTGGAGAAGCGTGGACCAGTCCGACCCATTCCCTCTGGAACCCGTTATATCATAACAGTATCATCACTTTTAATTTTATTTTCATCAATAATTCGTGACTTGAATAGATAAACAAAATAATATTATTATCTATTTTATACTAAATATATATTTTACTCTTTTTTTATCTTTATATCTACAAACCATCTGAATTATTTTCTAGTCAATTTACCATAATAAAAAGAAAATTAGTATAAATATATAAAATTTATTGTATATTCTCTTAACTTCAAAAATGTCATCATAATTCATCAAAGGGTAAATTACAAATACACCCCATGAGGTTTGATTAAAATACGAATCGCTCCCTGTGATTTTAAAAATTACATTCCATAAAGGTTTCGAATTTCATAACAAATCGCCCTTTTTATTAATAAATCATCAAATTAATTAACAATTTTTAATGATGTTAAAAATCTGTTTCAATTAATAATTTGAGTAATTTTATTACTGTATAGGAGAGTAATTATGAATTTCATTTTTTTTAGGTAATTCTGTTAAATAAAAAATTCTAATAAGAGAGTATTTGTAATTTTTTAAATTACAGAAAATAATTTATATTTTAAAAAAATCTCAGAAAGTGTATTTATAATTTACGCTTTATCTAATTATCTTTTAACCTTCAATCTTTTATAATTTCTATTGCTCTTAGGCTCCGTTTGTTTTTAGAGGTAGAATGGAGGAGATTGATAGTGAGGAGATTAATAGTGAGGGGATTGTTAGTGAAGGGATTGATAGTGAGGGGATTAAGTAAAATTGTATTTGTTTTGATGATAGTTGTTAGTGTATGGACTGTTAAATTATTTTTATATAAAATAATAAAACAAATAAAAAAAATACAAAAACATTAAACATTAAACATTAATGTTTTAAAAAAAAATGCCCTACATGTAAAAAAATTCAAAAAAATAAAAATAAAATAAAATAATTTCAGAAAAAAATAAAACCAATAAAATAATGATTTTTACTTAACAAAAAATACAAAAAATTAAACATTAATGTTCAAAAAAAATGCCCGATATGTAAAAAATAAAATAAAAAATAAATTAAAAAAAAATTTCTAGTCCGCCGAACTATTTTTCTAATACCAAGTCCTGGAGGTCCATCCGAATCCCGTTGAAGAGGCCCATTCTAATCCGGAGCTCATTATCAATTCCCTCTCTATCTCTCAACCTATTTTCCCTTTCCAACACCGTACAACACAATTACTAATACTCCCATGTAGGGTGAAAAAAAATAAAAATAAAAAGATAAAATTGAAAATAGTATTCACTAATATTAAAAAATTTCACTTCATTTTTTTTTTTCTATTTTTGAAACACATTTCACCTCAACATAATTACCAAACAATGTTGAGAGGGAGATTAATGATCTGGTACTGATCCGGACAGATTTAGGCCGGACAGATGTGGGCCGGGCAAGTGTTGGGCCAAGGATGTGTGGCCCAGTTTGCAAAGAAATTGCTCGGTTGAGGCAACGCTCGGTTTGACCGAGCTACATGTTTGGCGGAGGCGAAGCCAGTCAAGTTAAGTGACCGGCGCCCGGAAAGGCGTGGTCAGCCGAGGTACCTGGTTGATCGGCAGGAAGGCCGACCACAGTTAAGCACGAGCTGTTCGGTGCTCGGCAGGAAGCCCGGTCCTCATTGAGCTCAGCTTGTGGAGTGCTTGGACATGAAGCATAGCACGGCCGTTGGCGGACAAGATGATGTAGCTCGGCTGCCGAGCTCCTAGTAGAGTGAGCGGGCAGTTGAGATTAGGTGAGGCTCAGCAGAATTCATGCTGACGGATGGGATAGCAGAGCCACGTGTTGAGAGACCTTTGGGAGCAGGTTTGGGGCGCAGAAGGGTATATAAGCATGTCTGCACCCCCCATACGCGACGGACGAACACTTTGTAAGACATTCTTACACTCAAACACTCTCATTCCTCTTTCTCTATCCCAAGGTGTGTGCTAACTTGATCGTCGGAGGGGTTTTCCGGCCACACACCGCCGGGTAGCTCACCGCCGTTGTGCTTTCAGGTGATTGGACAGAAACGGAGCTTGGAAGAAAGGAGTACGGGCTCGCCGGAATATTTGCTCCCCGTACAATTGGCGCCGTCTGTGGGAAACTTGCAGATAAAACCTTGTCTTCCAGGCTCATCTGATCGCCGTTTATGGCGAACAACGACGAGATTCCGTTGTCCGCCATCAACGGAGTTATCCCGAAGTCGGGCAGACGAAGAGAAAAAACATCCCGACATTCTTCCGATGGCGAACCTGGAGACACTCCCAGGAGGACAGTCGAGAGACGAGCGGGATAAGCGCGAGAGAAGCTATGGTCATTCACGGAGTCCAGACGGACACCGGCGGCTGAGAGAATCGCACGCCAGGCGTCTGGAACACAAGCTAAAGGACTAAGACGCCGCCATCCGGAGAATGGCGGCGGAGATGGAGGATCTCAAGCGGCATGTCAAGGGTAAGGGTGTAGCTGGAGTAGGAGACCACAGTAAGTACACCCAACCCCGCCGTTCAGGCAGCCAGAGCCAGCGGCATACTCCAACCCTCTCCATCACCAGAAGTTACAAGGTTGGAGATTCCGACGCGCACGTAGAGAAGTCTAGCGCGTAAGACAGTACTTATCAACCCTCACGTCCGACGACGACGTCGAGGTATTCTTATTCCACTCGTTCAGAGGATTTGAGGGTGGTCCTGAAGGAGCGGACTCGCCGGCGGGAAGCTCAGAGGGTGCCGGCGTTCTAGTGACGAGGTCGTAATGCCTCCACCCCGCCTAGCTGTGCTTCTTCCTCTAGACAAAGACTTGGTGAAGGCAAGCTAGGGGCAAACTAGGAAGGGCAATACAAGATAACCGATCAGGCGGGCTAGGGGGCATACCGCTTAGAAGATTTGGATGGCGAAGGCGTACCCCGGCCACGAAGTGAATTACTTTTGCCGAAGAACTTTAATGTGTCCGAAATAATATAGAGAATAAGGGACCTTGCTCGCCTTCCTTGGAGTTCCTTGGCCGAGCTTCTTGTCCGCCAAGTAGGAAGTCGCGGAGCGGACCTTGCTCGCCTTCCTTGGAGTTCCTTGGCCGAGCTTCTTGTCCGCCAAGTAGGAAGTCGCGGAGCGGACCTTGCTCGCCTTCCTTGGAGTTCCTTGGCCGAGCTTCTTGTCCGCCAAGAAGGAAGTCGCGGAGCGGACCTAGCTCGCCTTCCTTGGAGTTCCTTGGCCGAGCTTCTTGTCCGCCAAGTAGGAAGTCGCGGAGCGGACCTTGCTCGCCTTCCTTGGAGTTCCTTGGCCGAGCTTCTTGTCCGCCAAGTAGGAAGTCGCGGAGCGGACCTTGCTCGCCTTCCTTGGAGTTCCTTGGCCGAGCTTCTTGTCCGCCAAGAAGGAAGTCGCGGAGCGGACCTAGCTCGCCTTCCTTGGAGTTCCTTGGCCGAGCTTCTTGTCCGCCAAGTAGGAAGTCGCGGAGCGGACCTTGCTCGCCTTCCTTGGAGTTCCTTGGCCGAGCTTCTTGTCCGCCAAGTAGGAAGTCGCGGAGCGGACCTTGCTCGCCTTCCTTGGAGTTCCTTGGCCGAGCTTCTTGTCCGCCAAGTAGGAAGTCGCGGAGCGGACCTTGCTCGCCTTCCTTAGAGTTCCTTGGCCGAGCTTCTTGTCCGCCAAGTAGGAAGTCGCGGAGCGGACCTTGCTTGCCTTCCTTGGAGTTCCTTGGCCGAGCTTCTTGTCCGCCCAGTAGGAAGTCGCGGAGCGGACCTTGCTCGCCTTCCTTGGAGTTCCTTGGCCGAGCTTCTTGTCCGCCAAGTAGGAAGTCGCGGAGCGGACCTTGCTCGCCTTCCTTGGAGTTCCTTGGCCGAGCTTCTTGTCCGCTAAGAAGGAAGTCGCGGAGCGGACCTTGCTCGCCTTCCTTGGAGTTCCTTGGCCGAGCTTCTTGTCCGCCAAGTAGGAAGTCGCGGAGCGGACCTTGCTCGCCTTCCTTGGAGTTCCTTGGCCGAGCTTCTTGTCCGCCAAGAAGGAAGTCGCAGAGCGGACCTTGCTCGCCTTCTTTGGCCAAAGAAAGTGGATCAACTACGGAATTCCAGCCGAGATGATTTGCTCCGGCTGAAGAGTTGATGGTTAGCTCAACTAAGGAATTCCAGCCGAGATGACTTACTCCGGCCGAAGAGTTGATGGTTTGCTCAACTCCGCGGTTCCAGCCGAGATGATTTACTCCGGCTGAAGAGTTGATGGTTAGCTCAACTAAGGAATTCCAGCCGAGATGGTTTACTCCGGCTGAAGAGTTGATGGTTAGCTCAACTACGGAATTCCAGCCGAGATGATTTGCTCCGGCTGAAGAGTTGATGGTTAGCTCAACTACGGAATTCCAGCCGAGATGATTTGCTCCGGCTGAAGAGTTGATGGTTAGCTCAACTAAGGAATTCCAGCCGAGATGATTTACTCCGGCTGAAGAGTTGATGGTTAGCTCAACTAAGGAATTCCAGCCGAGATGGTTTACTCCGGCTGAAGAGTTGATGGTTTGCTCAACTGCGAGGTTCCAGCCGAGATGACTTACTCCGGCTGAAGAGTTGATGGTTTGCTCAACTCCGCGGTTCCAGCCGAGATGACTTACTCCGGCTGAAGAGTTGATGGTTTGCTCAACTCCGCGGTTCCAGCCGAGATGATTTACTCCGGCTGAAGAGTTGATGGTTAGCTCAACTAAGGAATTCCAGCCGAGATGGTTTACTCCGGCTGAAGAGTTGATGGTTAGCTCAACTACGGAATTCCAGCCGAGATGATTTGCTCCGGCTGAAGAGTTGATGGTTTACTCCGGCTGAAGAGTTGATGGTTAGCTCAACTACGGAATTCCAGCCGAGATGATTTGCTCCGGCTGAAGAGTTGATGGTTAGCTCAACTAAGGAATTCCAGCCGAGATGGTTTACTCCGGCTGAAGAGTTGATGGTTTGCTCAACTGCGAGGTTCCAGCCGAGATGACTTACTCCGGCTGAAGAGTTGATGGTTTGCTCAACTCCGCGGTTCCAGCCGAGATGACTTACTCCGGCTGAAGAGTTGATGGTTTGCTCAACTCCGCGGTTCCAGCCGAGATGATTTAATCCGGCTGAAGAGTTGATGGTTAGCTCAACTAAGGAATTCCAGCCGAGATGGTTTACTCCGGCTGAAGAGTTGATGGTTAGCTCAACTACGGAATTCCAGCCGAGATGATTTGCTCCGGCTGAAGAGTTGATGGTTAGCTCAACTAAGGAATTCCAGCCGAGATGATTTACTCCGGCTGAAGAGTTGATGGTTAGCTCAACTAAGGAATTCCAGCCGAGATGGTTTACTCCGGCTGAAGAGTTGATGGTTTGCTCAACTCCGCGGTTCCAGCCGAGATGACTTACTCCGGCTGAAGAGTTGATGGTTTGCTCAACTCCGCGGTTCCAGCCGAGATGATTTACTCCGGCTGAAGAGTTGATGGTTTGCTCAACTGCGAGGTTCCAGCCGAGATGACTTACTCCGGCTGAAGAGTTGATGGTTTGCTCAACTCCGCGGTTCCAGCCGAGATATTTACTCCGGCTGAAGAGTTGATGGTTTGCTCAACTGCGAGGTTCCAGCCGAGATGACTTACTCCGGCTGAAAGAGTTGATGGTTTGCTCAACTCCGTGGTTCCAGCTGAGATGACTTACTCCGGCTGAAGAGTTGATGGTTTGCTCAACTCTGCGGTTCCAGTCGAGATGACTTACTCCGGCTGAAGAGTTGACGGTATGCTGGCTGAGGCCGAGGAAGAGTTTATCCCGGTCGGAACAGGTAATCCCGGTCACGCTAGCGCGGACGGAATTAAGGGGCAATTGAGAGGGAGATTAATGATCTGGTACTGATCCGGACAGATTTAGGCCGGACAGAGTTTTGCCGGACAGATGTGGGCCGGGCAAGTGTTGGGCCAAGGATGTGTGGCCCAGTTTGCAAAGAAATTGCTCGGTTGAGGCAACGCTCGGTTTGACCGAGCTACATGTTTGGCGGAGGCGAAGCCAGTCAAGTTAAGTGACCGGCGCCCGGAAAGGCGTGGTCAGCCGAGGTACCTGGTTGATCGGCAGGAAGGCCGACCACAGTTAAGCACGAGCTGTTCGGTGCTCGGCAGGAAGCCCGGTCCTCATTGAGCTCAGCTTGTGGAGTGCTTGGACATGAAGCATAGCACGGCCGTCGGCGGACAAGATGATGTAGCTCGGCTGCCGAGCTCCTAGTAGAGTGAGCGGGCAGTTGAGATTAGGTGAGGCTCAGCAGGATTCATGCTGACGGATGGGATAGCAGAGCCACGTGTTGAGAGACCTTTGGGAGCAGGTTTGGGGCGCAGAAGGGTATATAAGCATGTCTGCACCCCCCATACGCGACGGACGAACACTTTGTAAGACATTCTTACACTCAAACACTCTCATTCCTCTTCTCTATCCCAAGGTGTGTGCTAACTTGATCGTCGGAGGGGTTTTCCGGCCACACACCGCCGGGTAGCTCACCGCCGTTGTGCTTTCAGGTGATCGGACAGAAACGGAGCTTGGAAGAAAGGAGTACGGGCTCGCCGGAATATTTGCTCCCCGTACAAATGTCTTAGAGCCACTTGTTATCAGTTGCTTCTCCTTCTTCTATAGAACTCTCATTTAAAATATAAAAATGCACGTATATATGAAAATATTAATAAGTAAATAAAATACTAAGGCCAAGTTTGGGAAGACTAAATAAGTGCACTTTTTGTCTTTTTGGAGAAAAAAAGTGAGGTTGAAAATATGGATGTTTGGGTTAACTTTTTGACTTTTTATGGGAAAATGTGTAATAAAAAATTGTGAAAATTGATTTTTAGAAGGAAATTTGAATTGGGAGTTGTGCAGCCGTAATTGTTGACTTTTGGTGAATAGTGTTAACTTTTTAACTTTTTGAATAACTTTTTGGCTTTTTAGATTATTTGGGAGTACCCAAACTTGGCCTTAAATTTTTATCTAAAAATCTCATTATGTCAGTTTTATCTTTCATGTCTTTTTTTTTTTAAATGTTTCATCTTTCATGTCTTTAACCTTAAGTAAAACACCACCTCATGTCTTGTTAAATGAAATCATAAACTTACATGAAAAGACAAAAAGAAGACATGCAACATTTAACAATCTGAGAAGTCTAGGAACACAAAGGACGGAAAATAGATTGAAGCACAAAAATTGTGCATCCAGTCATCTGTTTGGACGATCGGTCAGACAATCGTCCGAATGACTAGACAAAGTTTGTCAATCGCGACTGTCATGGTGTCGAAAGTAGCTATTATAGTGTCTTCCGGTCATCTAGGCGGACGATCGGTGAACAATTTTTGTGTTTGGTTTTTGTGTTCCATCCTCTATGTGCGTAGCATTACTGTTTAACAATTTCATTTTTTTTATCTTTTATTTTTAAGAATGCCTTTAGACGAAAGAAAATAGTGTATTTTTAGAGATGATTTTTGTAGTGCATTTAGAAGCAGTGTGTTTTTTATGAGAAATTGTTTCCTACCATTTTGACATTAACACCCTATATAGTTCAGGAAAACGTTAATGAGTTAAACAAAAAGGCAAAAATATCTAAAATACCCTGGCTCTTTGTCGATTAATATCTAACAGGCAAAAATGGTAATAGTAAGATATGACATGCAAGAAGAAAGAAGCTCGACACTTATGTTGTGTCGCTAATGCCTGAATGATGTTTAAATTAGCTTTTTTAAAAGAATGTTCAATGGCTTAGCGAGGTTGTTAATAGGATTATTGATTGCGATAGGCTTGCTTGATCAATTTAGATTACAATCCATTGATTGTCGTGGTTGTATCAATTGTTGTGTTAAATTTTAGAGACGGAAATGTTTAGTTGTATATTATTTTATACAACTTCGTTACGTAGCTCGAAATATCAAAGGCTCGAATGATTCGAAATCTCAAAACGACGTCGTTTTAGGATTTTTTTTTCTCTTACCGGTAAAATAATATTTTCCATACCATTCGAGCCATTCGAGCTCTACGCATTCGAGCTACGGATCATTTCCATATTTTATATTTTGGTCATTAATCTTTGTACTCGATCATTTTTCCTACTCGATCTAGCCAAGTTAACTTGCTTTCTAGACTTGATTTTGATCCCTTTTTTTAATGGAAGTCCTTATTGTTATATACAAGTGGTGACAAGTTATTTTCTCCTTGAAACTCTTTAGCAACAAACAACAAATTTTTTTTAAATCTGTTTTTTTCTGCAACTAAAGATTTCATCAACATAAATGAATTTTTCAACAAGTGGCATTACGAATATGGAAGACATGATTAATTTGTAGGAAAATTTCCCTATAAATCTCATATCAAGGAATAGTAATCCATTTAGTCTTATATTGTGTTTAGTTAGGGGATTTGGAGAGAGATTTGGAAAGAGAAAGGGAAAATGTGTGTGAAACTAGGTGAAATTTAGGCATGTTTTATTCACATTTCACCTACCTTTTCCATTTCCCTTTCCAAATCCCTCCTCAAATCCCCCAACCAAACATAGCATTAAAGATTTTTTTATAGACCAATTACTCCTATTGATTTTAGAAAGGTAGATTTAGTATATTATTTAAAAATTAAATTTACGGTTATATCATTATTTCTATTATGTTCCTTCTCTTTTTTTTTTCTTTTTTTTTTTTTGCTAGAAAGGTAAGGTACACAATATATGATAATCAAATTTGAAATGAATTTTTATATGAAAATCTTTTTTATTTGGAAAACATTTCAAAACAAAAATGACTTAAAATATGAAATTCTTTAAACATTTCAAAATGATGTGGGATTTTTCAAACATTTTAAAATGAGTACAAAAATTACTTGGTAAGTTTGGCCAAATGTATAATTTCAAACTATAATACTCCAATGTAACACTCAAACGTAACCCAAAAAAAAAAAAATTTAGTATAATACCCTAATGTAACATATAAAAAAACTCCTCACTTTTCCAAACGTAACACTCCAAAAAAATCCTTAGTGAAACACTCTAATATAGCATACACAAAAATTCTTTATTGTAACACACAAAAAAACCCCTTAGTGTATTTTTCCACATGTAACACTTTAATATAATACTCCAAAAAAACTTCTTAGTATAACACTTTAATGTAACACACAAAAAAATTTCTTAGTGTTACACTTTAATGTAACACACAAAAAAATTTCTTAGTGTATTTTTGCCAAATATAACACTCTAATATGATATTTTAAAAAAAAATCCTTAGTGTAACACTCTAATGTAACACACACAAAACTTCTTTATTGTAACACACAAAAAAATTTCTTAGTGTATTTTTCTCATATGTAACACTCTACTATAATACTCCAAAAAAACTTCTTAGTGTAACAGTTTAATGTAACACACAAAAAAAAAAAATTTAGTTTACTTTTGCCAAATATAACACTCTAATATAATATTCTAAAAAGAATTCCTTAGTGTAGCACTCTAATGTAACACACAAAAACTCTTTAGTGTAACATTCTAATGTAACACACAAAAATTCATTGGTGTATTTTTTTCAAACGTAACACTTCAATTTAACACTTCAAAAAATTCCTTAGTACAACACTTTAATTTAACACACAAAAAAAACTCTTTGGTGTACTTTTTCCAAACATAGCACTCCAATGTAACCAAAAAAAAAAAAAAAATTTCATAGTGTACTTTTCCTAAACGTAACACTCCAATGTAAACACTAAAAAAAAAAGATGTGAGATTCTTTAAACCATTCCAAAGAAGTACAAATATTCATTTAGTAAGTTTTGAGCAAATATATAATTTCAAACTGTGAGCGTTACGTTTGGAAATAGTATACTAAGGAGTTTTTTTTAGTGTTTTTGTGTGTTACATTGGAGTATGTTACATTGGAGTGTTACGTTTGAGATTACACTAATTGGAGTGTCACGTTTGGGAAAAATACACTAAAGAAATTTTATTTTTATTTTTTATTTGTATTACATTGGAGCGTTAGTTTGGAAAAAGTACACCCGAAAAGTTTTTTTTGAGTGTTACGTTATTACATTTAGGAAAAATACAACAATAAGTTTTTTAGTGTGTTAAATTGAAGTGTTACGTTATTGGAGTATTACATTAGAGTGTTACGTTTTTGTTCATAATGTGATATTTGTTCTAGAATGAAGGAAAATCCAAAACTTCTATATTGCAGATTGACCAAGTATGTAATTTTATATTTTGAGAAACCCTCTTTTATCCCTAAAAAATTAAACCCATGCATGTAAATGATTACCCTTTTATGTAATTTTTACTTTAATAGGACTTTTGGATTCATAAGAAAAAATGAAGGATTAAACAGTTCATAAGATTATATTTTGGGATTTATTGGTGCTTCACCCTTTTTATTTTCCAAATAAATATAAAAGAAAATTAAATAGTTAGAATTACTTTTAATTTTATGTTACTAATTCTTCTTCTAATTTAAACTATTATTTTTAATATCAAAATGAGCATTTATTTTGCTATTTTATAATTTAATATATATCATATAAATTATTATATGATAATTACACTTGTATAATTCGATAGAACTAAAATTATTAAAAATACACAAATTATTTAACTAAAATTAATATATATAAGTATTCAAATAATAACTTTATAAAACGATAGTATCAATATTATCAAAATAAATAATTAAAATTATAATTTAATTTTAAATTAAAATTAAAAATATTCTTTTATAACACATATCGTAAGTACGTGTCAACTGCTAATTAGCATATATAATAAGTATATTAATAAAAGACAATGAGATTAGCGTGGCTTTGACATCAAACTTATACCTCAATACAGATCGGTCAAAAGATGCATTTTATGCTACATTGAACTAGTCAATGCGACTTTCAATACAATTTGCACATTATTTTCTCATCAATCAAGACCTACCATTTTGTAACCTTTATGATTCTTGTCACGAGTATTTGATACATTTTTTAATAACAAGGAATCTCCAAAGACAGGTAAATTACATGTATTGATTAAATTTAACAGAGATCAATAAGAGTCGAAAGTAAAACGTGTGAATTTTACAGCTAAACTAGAGTTCATCTCCTTAATATGGACGACTTTACCATGACGTGAAAAAATTCTTTACTTCATGCTTCCAATTATTAAAGGCTTCAATTTTTTAAAAGCCTATATGGCCTTATTTAGTGCAATTTATTAAAACTATTTATAGGATATTTTAAAATTAATTACATAAGACCACTTTAACTATTAAAAACTATTGTCTTCTTCTCTTCATTCATAAATAAGTATATTTTGACCACATCAACTATATAAATTGTACAAATAGTCTTTCTGGATGAAAATAAAAAGAGGATAAAACTAATGTATTTTTATAGTTGTGGATATTAAAATGAACGAGTTTATAGTGAATGAGGTCTTTTAATTTATGAGACAGAAATAATTTAAACAAATTGATTATCTGGAACTAAAAAGAAGGGTGTTTCTAATTTCTATTGTCTTATAATTAATTTTTAATTAAAAAAAGTTACACTAGACAGCCGATAGTTAAGATTCTCATATAATTTTTACATTTTTTTAGAAGGGGTCAGACCAAATGAGAAAAACAAGGTCCTTTACTAATGAAGATCTTTTTTTTTTTTTTAATTTTTTTGAAAATTTATATGTTATATTTAAGACTCTATCAATGTGTTGAAAATTGAATTAGACTGGCCAATTTGATCCATCGACCGGTCTAAGGTCCGGACTGAATGTACCTACTTAACCGTTCTCATTTGAAAAGTGATCCTTTTAAGCTAATCCGGTGAAATTCACTATTAAACTGCTAAACCTGACGAATCAGCGGTTTGCTATGTATGGACTCTAGACCTATACGATTTCTGTATCTTCTCTGGAAAAGGTCTCTTATCCAAAATGGACGGCGGGAAAAAACCAATAGAAAGGAGAGTTTTTTTTTTTAAAATCAACTGCACTAGTTAGTTTAAAAAAATTACAGTTATGTTTTCTTTTACCATTACAATCCTCTTTATTGAGATTAAAAAGAAAAAAGAAAGCTAAGATATTAAAATTCATGCAAACTCTCCAACTTCATGCAATTTAAATTCTGAATCTTTTTAAATATATAAAGATATTATGGATTTTTATTTAATTTCAAAAATTTTTAAAGTTACTAGATGATGATAGTTTGAAAAATATTATCTTAGATCTTGTTCTGAAAAATAGTAATTTTTTATGCTATTAATGGAGTAAAATTTGTTTTTAGAATTGAAAGCATTAAAAAAATTAAATAGAAGAAAAAACACTGAAATTGATAAGGTGGTAATTCCAACGGAAGATAGGCTCATAAAGGCCATAATCCACTATGAACAATCCAAGCCTATCACTTAGGGCCCAATACATAATCTAACTGATAAGGCCCAGCACAGCTGGAAGTCAACATGACTTGAAGGACCAATGATATTCAGACACGTGGCAGGTAAAGGGCAAACCACATCAGCAGACAAAGATCTACAAAGTTATTGCCACTGCACATCGCCATTAATGCAGCCCTTCACAGCATTTATTACGACAACACCTCTTCGTCGGGACAGCACGCCCTCACCTTGAACAAGGTAAGCTACAGCATAGACTTTGGGCCAAGGTAACAGGTCGGGAGGGACAACGAAATGATTACCAAAGGATATCAGCAGACGTTGAAGACAAGAAGAAGGTTAAGCTTTTCTATCTCTAATTCATATCCCTGCATCCCACTTGCTCTTCTTCTAACTTGCTTGTCGGAGGGTTCACTGGGGGACTCCCCGTTCCCCGTTGAACTTGTGTGCAGGTTCATTGGTGGGCTTGACCATTCAGATATTGGTTGGAGAAGCGTAGACCAGTCTGACCCATTCCCTCTGAAACCCGTTATATCATAACGGTATCATCAGTTGGCGCCGTCTATGGAAACGCTTTGCTCCGCGCACCAGTTGTGCTCATTGTCGCCGGAGACCCTGTTCCAATAACCCTTTCTTGCTACCCATCAAAGCGTATGGTCACGACTAGATCCATGGCTTCTCACCAAAATGCTGTCGACCACCAAGCCGACTCCCTCAATCCAAACAACCCACCACAGTATTTCATCGAGCTTACCAACAGCATTAACCGCATGGCCGAGCAAAACCAAGCCCTGATAAATGCTCTACTCCAAAGAAACCTTCCTATGCTCCACCACCTCCCGATATTCCGCCCAACCAAGAACGAGCACTGAGCCATACTATCCCGCAGCCCTATCCACCCAACTTGGAAGGCTTGCAACCTCCTCCTCCTAATATGAATCCACCACCCCGACCCCCGCATCCATCGGTCCTGGCACCAATCCCTGAAGGGGAAGCCAGTAACGTCCAACCCCCGCTTCCTTCCGGTGGTGATAACATCCCTCTCTGGGATGCAGAACTCCGAGCCATGAAGCTCCAACTCCAAGAGGTCATGCAGAATATCCAGCATAAACCCTCTACCACAGCAAACTCACCATTTGTTGCCTCCATCCGGGACAAACCTCTACCCCCCAAGTTCAAAATGCCCACCATCGACTCTTTTGACGGTACGACGGACCCAATCGACCATCTGGAGACCTATAGAACCCTCATGATCCTCCATGCATTCCCTGACGAGATCATGTGTCGAGCTTTCCCCGTGACATTAAAGGGGTCAGCTCGGCTGTGGTTTAGCCAGTTACCAGCAGACTCCGTCTTCACTTTCCCGCATCTCAGTGACTCCTTCCTTAGCCATTTTATTAGAGCCCAATGCCAACGTCGTCCGGCAACCAAACTCCTCAACATCTGCCAGACCGAGGGGGAGTCCCTGCGCAGTTTCGTTACTCGCTTTAACACCGAAGCCTTACAGGTGGCGGAAAACGATAATAAGGTCATCCTTACGGCTTTCATGGCCGGACTACGGTCGTCTGATTTCCTCTTCTCCCTCTTTAAAAACCCCTCCACCTCCATGGCAGCCCTACTCTCCAAAGCCCAAAAATACATGAACGTAGAAGATTCCCTAGCCGCTCATCAAGACCCTACAGCAAAAAACCCGACCCCCCGAGAAAAACGAAAAGACTCAGAAACCAGAAACACCCAGTACAATAACCAAACACCCCACTATACCGACCGACCCCTCAGAGTTGACCGGACGGCACCAGTCCAACCGCCCGGTCAGTTCGAATGGTACACACCTCTCAATTCCCCCATGGAACAAGTCCTCAATCAGATCCAGCGGGACTACCCCCTCAAATGGCCCCAACCATCACGAACCCCTTTCAATCGGAAAAACCAATCCAAATATTGCCGCTTCCACCAGGACCATGACCATAATACCGACGAGTGCGTCAACCTCAAAGATCAGGTCGAGACCTTAATACGTCAGGGACGTCTTAGCTGGTTCACGGACACCTGCCCTCAGCAGAGGCAAAGGAATGAGCCCCTCAGAAACAACCGCCGGCGCACCCCTCCACGGCAGCCAGCCCAACCTAACCAAGGCCATGATCGCCCTCCACAGCAGCCTCGGCCGCAAGATAATCCCTCCCCACTTGTTGGAGAAATCAGAGTTATTTCAGGCGGCCTTGCTTGTGGGGGACCATCCCGCTCGGCTCAGAAAGCAGAACTCAGAAAGATAAGACAGGGCCCAGACAAAGCAGTTGCCACGGTGGACCGACCCTCCAAATAGCCCAAGCAGTGGACCAAGCCTATCACCTTCACGGACGCCGACTGCGCAGGCATCCGTTACCCTCATGATGACCCTCTCGTCATTTTTGCCCTCCTCTCCAACTACAAGGTCAGACGAGTTCTCATCGACAACGGCAATTCTTCAAACATCATCTTCCTCAACTGCTTTCGCCAGCTCAAGATTGGGGAGGAAAGTCTATCTCCTCTCCAAACCCCTTTGGTCGGTTTCACTGGTGACCGGGTGCCCTCCATCGGCTCCATCAATCTTCCTATCACAATCGGCGAGTACCCGCGGTAAACCACAAAGTTGTTCACATTCCTTGTTGTCGACTGCCCCTCCGCCTACAACATCATCCTTGGCTGCACCGCCCTAAATGCTTTTCAAGTTATCACATCAACTTACCACCTTGCCATTAAGTTCCCCACCGATCTAGGGGTCGGGACAGTGAGGGGAGAGTAGACAGTTGCCAGGGAATGTTGTGTCGCCTCACTCAAAGAAGTCAAGCTGAAGGAGGCAATGATCATTGAAGGGCTTGACGTCCGAGATGAGGACGAGCTGGTCAGAGGGGAGCCTGTGGAGGAGCTCGTTAAGGTTCCCATCGACCCCGCCAACCCGACCAAAACTGCCAAAATTGGCAGCCAACTATCCCCCCAAGCAAAGGCCGACCTTACTGCCTTTCTGATCGAGCACAACGATGTATTTGCCTGGACCCACTCAGACATGCCGGGTATTGACCCCTCATTCATAACCCACCGCCTCAGCATTGAACCCCATTTCCGACCTTACCGCCAGAAGCAACGCATCTTTCATCTGGAGCGCAACACTCTCATTGCCGCAGAGGTCGACAAGCTCCTTGAGGCACAATTCATCAAAAACGTGGACTACTCTAGATGGTTGTCAAACGTCGTCCTGGTCCATAAGAACAATGGTAAATGGCGACTCTGTGTCGACTACTCCGACCTCAACCGAGCTTGCCCCAAAGACAGCTATTATTTCCCCTACATAGATCTGCTGGTTGACGCCATGGCCGGTCATCAAATGCTCAGCTTCATGGATGCCTTCTCTGGGTACAACCAAATTCTGATGCACCCATCTGATCGTGAACACACCTCCTTCATTACCGACCGAGGTCCCTACCATTACCGTGTGATGCCATTTGGACTGAAAAATGCTGGGGCCACCTACTAACGGTTGGTCAATGCTGTCTTCCATCATCAAATAGGTCAGAATATAGAAGTATATGTCGACGACATGCTAGTCAAGAGCAAACTCTCCGCTGATCATTTGACCGACCTGCGAGAGACCTTCGCCACCCTACGAAAGTACCAAATGAAGCTTAACCCGGAAAAGTGCGCCTTCGGCGTAGGATCTGGGAAGTTTTGGGATTTGATGGTCAGTCAGCGAGGCATTGAAGCCAACCCTGAAAAGATCAAGGCCTTGATTGAAATGCAGTCACCCAGAACGGTTAAGGAGGTTCAAAGACTCACTGGCCGAGTTGCCGCCCTTAACCGCTTCGTTTCCCGCACAACAGATAAGTGCCTCCCATTCTTTAAAGTTCTTCGACAAACTTTTGAATGGACTACCGAATCTGAAGAGGCTTTTCAGCAGTTGAAACAGTGCATGGCCAACCCCCCCTCCTTTTACAGGCAATCACGGGCGAACCCCTCTTTCTCTATTTAGCCGTGTCAAGCACCGCAGTTAGTGCAGCTTTTATCAGGGAAGACGGTTCTGTCCAACGGCCGGTCTACTACATCAGTAGGGCTCTCAGGGGAGCGAAGCAGAATTACCCACTGTTAGAAAAATTGTCCTTGGCCTTGGTCACCGCCTCCAGACGACTCCGTTCTTACTTCCAAGCCCATTCCATAGTGGTCCTCACAGACCAACCCTTGAAGAACTCTCCAGCAGACTCATGCAGTGGTCAGTGGAACTCAGCCAGTTTGACATCTCCTACTGGCCTCGGACAGCGATTAAGGGGCAGGCTATTGCCGATTTCATCTTGGAATTCACTAATCCTACCCCAACCACGGCCCCTCCACCCCCATCAACCCCTACCGACCCAGAAGACCCTCACTCTTAGACTTTCAACGTCGACGGATCATCCCGCAGGGAAGGCAGTGGAGCTGGTCTCATCCTCACCGCCCCTAAGGGTAGTTATTTCAAATGTGCTCTCCGTTTCTTGTTCGAGGCCAGTAACAATGAGGCCGAATATGAGGCATTAATAGCAAGTCTCCGCCTAGCCAGGGATATTGGTGTCAGCCACATCTGGGTGTTCAGCGACTCCCAGCTCATTGTCGAACAAATTATAGGGGAATTCGATGCCAAGGAGGACAAAATGCGGGCTTACAGGGATATAGCACTCCCCCTTGTTCGCCTCTTCAATACCTTCCACATCAAGCACATCCCTCGGGCGGAAAACTCTAAGGCGGATGAGATGGTTCAGTTGGCTTTTGTAGACCAGTCCGACCTCAGCCATCGTGTCCGCCTCGACTACCTAGCCCACCCTTTCATTTCCTCAACCAGCAAGAAGTCCAGTTCCTCCAAAATGAACCCATCCCTTGGGCGGTAGACATCTTCCTGTATCTAACAATAGGGGACTTCCAGACGACAAACAGCAGGCTGCCAAAGTCAGGGCCCGGTCAACTAATTACACTCTTGTCAGCGGACTCTTGTACAAAAGGGGCTTCTCACGCCCATACCTGAGATGCTTCAATCCTGCTCAGGCGACCTACGTAATGAGAGAAGTCCATAAGGGTATATGTGGCAATCATTCGGGCGGCAGGTTCCTAGACCACAAAATACTTCGCTCTGGTTATTTCTGGCCTACTCTCAATCAAGATGCGACAGACTTTGTGCTCAAATGTGACAAGTGCCAACGTTTTGCCAACATCCCCCACACCCCTCCTACAGAATTGATCACACTCTGCAGTCCCTACCCCTTCGCCAAATGGGGGATTGACCTGGTTGGCCCACTGCCCACTAGCCGAGGCCAAACCAAATTCGTCATTGTTGCCATCAATTACTTCACCAAATGGGTTGAAGCAGAACCCCTTGCCACCATTATCGAGCGGAACACAACCAGATTCATCTGGCAGTCAATCGTCTGCAGATTTGGCATCCATCAAGCCATCGTCTCCGACAACGGCAAACAATTTGACAATGCCAAATTTAAGAAATTCTGTGAAGAGCTCCAAATTCAGCCATGTTTCTCCTCTCTAGGCCATCCCCAAGCCAATGGCCAAGTTGAGGTCACCAACCGTTCTCTTCTCAAGATTATCAAAACTAAGCTGGAAGCTGCTAAGGGACTCTGGGCTGAGGAATTGCCGAATGTACTCTGGGCTTACCGCACTACCGCTCGAACTCCCACTGGGGAGACCCCTTTTCGCTTAACATACGGCGCTGAGGCGGTCATCCCAGTGGAGATCGGTCTTCCTACCCCAAGGGTTCTACATCCGAATCCAGAACTAACTGAAGAGCTGCGTCAGGCAGACCTAGACCTGATTGAAGAGCTTCGAGAAACAACTGCAGTCAAACAGGCCTCATACTAACAGAAAATGAGAACACATTACAACGCAGAGTCCGATCAAGGGAGTTCGCCGTGGGGACCTTGTTTTGCGCGAAGTAACCCTCGCCACCAAGAACCCGGCTGAGGGGAATTGTAGACACCCCATTTTTGACCATCCTCAAGACTTGGACGTCACCGTTGGAACACTCGGTGATTATCCATGTTTGTGTTCGTTTGGAGATTCCCGGAGTTCTCGGCTCGCGCGCCGTGCCTCAGGACCTCCGGACTCGACCGTTTGTGTTTGGTTTTGCACCAAACACTTGTGTTTTGCCTTGAAAGGGCAAGGAATGCTTTGTGAGGCATCCCTACACACCACCGGCTGGGGCTAGAGGCCACCGGCTGGCTAGAGTTTCCATCGGCACTATATTGTGCCGGTCGGCACTCTTTTGTGCCGGTCGGCACTCAATTTTGTCAAATGACATTTTCTGCCGGCCGACACTGTGCACTTGCTTTCTGAGATATTTTCAGACAGCTGTGTGCAATTGGTTTCCCCTCCATACACGTGTATGGAGGGATGAGCTTGCTTAGGGACTAAGCTTGTAAGCTTTTTGCCTATAAGAGGGAAGGCTCTTCCCTTTGCTCAGGGTTACAAAATCTGAGAGCTTTAGACATTGTTAGAGAGTGAGAGCTCTGGTTCTTTTAGGGTTAGAATAGATATACACTCTATCTCTCTCTTTCTCTTTGAAATCTAGGTGTTTTGTGCCTTACTATTGCACACAAACACCTAGTGTCTCACCTTATCCTTGCAACTGAGGTTCTAAGGGCTGTTTTTTAGTGTTCTTGACTGGTTTGGAGCTCAAGGACCCATCCACTCCAACCTTTGTGAAGGTGGTCTTCAAAGGTAACAAACTACCCTTTTTCCCCCATTTTTGCACTCTATTTTTACTTGCTTTAAAGTAGTTTTTGAGCTTAGTGTTTGGCACATAAAAGTTCTGTTTTTTGACCCTCTTCATTGTATATTAAGAGTGTTTAGTGGTTTGGGTAGGTTTGACCACCTTTAGGCCTTGAAAAGGCCACTTTTTGTGCTATTTTGCGAGAGATCCGAGACTTTGGTGATAGGATCTCTTCACCACTGAAATCTTGAGGGATTTCAGTGGTGAAGAGCATGCCTTGAAGTCTCAAGAAGGAGAGGGCCACCCCCTCTCCTTGATGTCCTTGAAAAGGGCAAGTTTTGCTTCCTTATGTAACTTCATGCTTGAGTGTGTGTTGAGCATGTTTGACTTGTTTTCCATGCTTATATTGCCATGTTATAACATGATTTCAAGTTAGTTTAGGTCTCTTATGCATGCCTAGCATAGTTGCCTTGTAATGCCTCTTTGATGCCTTACATGCCTAGGTTGTATGCCTTAGCTTCGAGCATGTTTTAAGCTTGCACTTGTGAAGCTTGTATGCTTATTTTGCCATGATCTAGCTCTGTCCATAGCCATTTGGGTCGATCTCATCATGCATTACATAGCCCCTTTGTATTTGGCTTGTTGGCCTTAGGAGTATGCATGTGTAGTATACCATGCTTGCACTATTTTCAATGATTTGGAACCATTTAGCATGGTATTTCAGACCTTGTAGTGTACTTGTATGCATGCTTTAATTGCTTCTTTAATGCTTTAAAAGCTTGTGTTGAATGCTCCATGTTTTGGTCATGTTGTATGCCTTTGTGCTTGAGCCCCTTAGATGCCATCTAGGTGCTCCTTAGGCTTTGTTTAGGTCTGCTTGTGACCTGTTTTGAGTCCCTTTAGCTTTGTGAGGCTTGGTAGACTTGGCCTTAGTTTAAGCCTTCATGGCTTGTTTCAAGACTTGGACCATTTGTTGCATGCTTTGGCTTGCTTTGTTGCATGATTTGGCATCATATTTTGCATGATTTTCAGAGCTTTATATGCATGTCAATTGTCCATGTTTAACTCACTTCAAGTGTGCTTGAATGTTGTTGTTATGCTTAAGTGTTGGTACCTTAACATGTGTATGTGTGCATGTGTGTTTGGCCCTCATAATTTAGCATTGTGGCTACTGATTTTGGGCCTTTGTTAGAGTTGCCTAATTCATGTTAGTCCATCCCCCATTGGTTTGCATGCTTGCTTGTGTGCCTTGCATAAGTGCATCACATTGTTCATTTTGCATGATAGATAACATGCTTAGGGTTGCATCACATTTGCATGCATGTTAAGCCTCTTGAAATGAAGTATGATAGAGGTTTGAGCACCCTTGTTTGCTTGTTTGCATTGCATGCATTTGAAATCAAAGTTGCATTCTTGGTTCTTTGGGCCATCATGCATGGAAATGCGCGATTGGTGGTCCGAGAATCGAGGCACATCCCCCTTTGAGTCAAAAATATGATAAGGAGTTGTGTTTGGTGCATACATGCTTTGAATCACATTGCCATGCAAGTTTTGTTGCCCTCTGCTGCTGTGAGTTGCAGGTTTTGCAGGCATTTTGTGCCGACCGGCACTTTTTAGTGCCGACCGGCAGTGAATTGGCAGCCGATAGCTTCACTCAGTGCCGGTGGCCACCTCCTTCAGCCGGTGGTGTTGTACCTCAGCCGGTGGTACTCCCCAGTACCCTTGAGAGGCACTCTTGGGACTTTGGTAATTTTCTGAGGAGGATAGCAGGGAAACAGAGGCACACTTGCATGACAGTGCGATTCCGAGCCATCCCGAGCGCGCGCGCATTTGGGCCCTCCTCCCGAGGCATTTACTGTTTTAATTAGATTAATTATTTGTCTAATTAATTTAGTGAATTTGTAATAATTAATTAGCTAGAGTAGTTAGTTATTTATTCGGTTTTGTATTATTATTTTGGTCCCCCCGAGTGAGGGCAAAAATGTAATAAGTGTGTGTGAGTGGGTGCATGTCTTCCAATCCCCATTTCTTTCTATCCCTTTTATTTACCTGCTTACGATGGTAGATTAGGGCACTTTATTTTAGCATACCTTATGCAATGCATGCGTGCATTCATGCATTTGTTTACATGCATCGGGCTCGGTACATCATACAAACTGCATTGTATTTCAATTCCAAATTGAATACGTGATAGTTGTTGCATTTCATGTACCATGCTTAGGATAGCCGAGCCTGTCTAGATTACATCCCTGTATGCGATGCATTAGTCACTTAACATAAACTAGGGCATGCATGTTTGCTAACTAGTTTACTGTTTTGGCACGGAGTACGATGTAAGTATTTATGCTTTAGCATATCGCACGCGTGTGAATGTTTGCCATGACAATAAGATTGCCATGCGGCTAAATGCTTATGTGTTATAAACTGTTTGAATGCCTGTGGGTGAAGGTTGGATTGCGTGAGTTGGAACAACTCATTGAAATCCGTATTTTAGCCTACTTGCGAGTAGCAAAAACCAACACGTTTTTCGAGACAAAACGGATATGCAATGTTTATTCCCAAATTAGGCAATCTAGTCTATACTTTTGTGTTGTGCGCATCACATAGTAATTCTAGGCTAATAATCGGAATAAGAACGCATAATGTTTTCAAAATCGGATATCACGGTTAGTAGAGGCCGGTCTTCGGACCGGGCGAAAGGGGGTGCTCATAGCTGACCTTCCCCGATCGTACCCAAGCTCCCGAGCCAAGTCACTTTGGTGATGACGGACACGTGGCCTTCGGCACCGAGTCAGGGTTTCCTAAATTCCCCCATTAAAAAATATTTAGGTGGCGACTCTGTAATCTGGCAAAGCAGTCCATGTTTGGCACTACTTTTTCAAAAATCTGTTTTTCTTCAAAACGATTTGCCAGAGTTGGACTCTTTGGTTCAGATTTAGAACCGCGACAAAGGGAGTCCGAACTGTAGCGAGGTCCCCCGCGGGCGTGTTACAGTTTCTGGCGACTCTGCTGGGGAGTTTAGAGAGCTTGACTCGAACTCGTGATATCCTGTTTTGACTACACTTATGTGTTTCTTTGCATTGCATGTGCATTGGTGCGCCTAGGACACCGTGTTGGCCATCTGCTATTCCTGAGCGGTTTGCCGGAGGCTTGTCTTGTCAAGGCATGACCATAAGGCTGACCGGTTGCGGGCTCTGCCAGTATGGGAACACAAACCCCGGTTTTACCGGGGCACCCTTTTCGACCATTCGACCTAGTGCATATTCGGAATCCATAGTGACCATTCCAAACTAGGACAGGTTGCTTTACCCGATATAGGTTGTTTGAAACCGCTGCGTGCGTAGTGAAACCCTAGCTCCTGACAAAATAGGACAGGGAAACCCTACCCCAACATAGGGGTGTATTGGCTCTCTTTTATCTGCTATGTGCTTTTAGAATGCATCTCTGCAGGGAGAACGCACATATCAGTTTGCAATCTTTTATATTGATATTTGGCCCGAGGGCACCAGTATCAGTTTTTGGGGAATCAGTTATATCCGCGGGTATCAGTTCAGTTTTGAACAGTGAATCTGGGGAACAGTGATCAGCAGTATAGTACCGTTGTTTGGCTACACCCGTGTTTGATCTGTCTGGGGCTGAAGTACCGTTTGTTTTCGTTTCAGTTCAGAGATTCAGAGAGTTGGGCTAGAATAGCTAGTGTTTTCTTGCTGAGGCAGAATTTAGCATGATGCAGAATCCAGAAGAGCTTGTGGTCATGACGGCCGCATTGAATCAGGGATCACCCTACAAGATGAGACTACCGTTGACATGCCGCATCCGCCCAGATCGCCGGCTGCGCACCCGGTTTGGGCCCCTCAGCTGTATCAGGCTCGCGAGCCCACTACATTTGAACTAATGGGGATGATAGGTGATCTTCAAAGGTCCGTGACGGATCTCGCCTATGGAATGACAGCTTCGCCGCCAGTCGCACCATACGTCGGAAGCTTTGTACCCCAGGAGCCCCGCTACTGGGACGAATTGTGATTGAACTCAACCAACCGGAGATGACCTCCAGTTATGGTAACGACGCATCGCCAACAAATCAGGCCGAGGCCAGAGATAAAGGCAAGATGGAGGCAGATGCCGACCCTATCGAACAACTGCTGTGGGCAGTAGAGGCTTTGAAAGCCAGGGGATGAACAAGCAACAGGTATCTGCAGTTATGACAAAAGCTGTGGAGGGTGCTTTCCCCACTCCGCCTGAGGGCAGTTCCAGTCAATCAGAGAATCGGGATAGGCCCCGTCATGCCAAGACAGTTCTTCCCGCTTCCAGCCTTGCATCCGGAAAGAATCAGAAATCCAAAGCCGCACCCGCTGATCCGTTCGCTAGTGCATCTAGCAAGAGTGTTCAGGCTCCAAAGTACCTGCCCCGAGGGCGCAGGGCCTTCCATCCTCTCCACATGCCTTTGTCTAGGGCACTTCTGATCTTGGCCAAAAAGGGGCATCTTACACCCCTCGATCCTAGGCCACTCCCCAAACCCCTTCCAGCAGGCCATGATGCCACTCAGTACTGTGCGTACCACCAGCAGTCAGGCCATGCTACTGATAACTGCTTCCGCCTCCGTCACGAGGTACAAGATTTGATTGATAACAAGATTATTCTCCCGCCCACCTCGGCCAAATCAATCACTACAGAGTTCTTGGAGTACGAGGACACAGATACGGAGGACACAGATACCGTGAGTATATAATCAGCAGATGAATTGCCTGTGGGCAGTGTCTGGTACATTTTTGGATGCAGCGTTTGGCACGCATTTTTGAGCATCTGCCAACGCTAACCTTGTAAATTCTGACTTGGGTGTCGAGTCAGTCTTCTGTTTTGTCTTGAGCCTGTCTCATTGTTTTGAGACATTCCTTTTGCTTAAGGGTCTGTCTAATTGTAATGAGTCAGTCCCTCTTGTATAGAGTACCATGGTGATTTCGGGGTTGTTGCCTCAAACACCGTTTTATCTTATAAATAGTTGTTTTTGCTTTTTGAGTCTGTTTCTGTCAGGGAGCCAGTTATGCCAACAAATCTGAATGAAACAGCCGTGGCTATCACGTTCCGTACTTGTTGCTATTTGAGTTGCTATGCCAGAGGGTGTGAATGGAATGACAGTACATACCGCCTGCTCTCTTGTGCCTTGAACATTGTTATAATGACCTAAGTTTTTCAAAACCCTTTTGAACACTGCGGTGATGAAAACGAAGAGGAAGTAATTCCTCGGTTTTGCAAATTTTGATCATTTTGAGAAAAGGAGCGCATGCTAAGCTTTTTATGAATGAAATCATGCTTATCGGCGTGAGTACTGAGAAGGACCCTGGCCTGACCCAGACTGGTTCCACACTATCTTCAGCACGAGCGATTTGTCGCTTTCTTAAAAACTTTCAAAAACAAAATATTTTGTGCAGTCTCGCGAAGACTTGTGTGGAATCGCTCTTGAGATTGTGTAGCCCAGGATCGCTCTCAGCCTCAAGACTCGATTTATCTGTTGCAAACCGGAACCTGTTCAAACATTCAGTGCCATGAAACGCCTGTGTGGCCCATTTGAAGCAGCCCTCGAACAAGAGGCACCAAAGTCAGATCAAGAGATCAGACTCATCAGAAGAAGCTTGCAAGCTAAATCAGAAAGCACCCTCGAACTAGGGGCAAAAATTCGATGTGCTCGAAGAGCCAAAGTTCCTTCTGCAAATCAATACAACAGTCCACTCTCCTGGATACAGAGGGCTTCAATCTCAAAACCATTTGGCATGGACTTGCTACACTTTTACCCTTTGAGAGGCTCGCTGGGCCGAAAACCCGGAAGGGCGACCCAGGCAAAAGTTAGAGCAAGAAAAAAAAGAAAAAAAAAAAAAAAAAAAAAAAAAAAAAGAAAAGAAAAGAAAAAATGCAAAAAAAGAAAAAAGAGAAAAAGAAAAAGAAAAAAAAGAAAAAGAAAGAAAAGAAAGAAAAACATAGCTCGCAAGGTCGAAAACCCGCATTGGGCGCCTTGGCAAAAGTTAGAGCCTAAACAGTGAAGGTTAAAATACCCGAGTGTACCTTAACCGGAACTACGTAAGGCTTGATTCCCATGTTTGGGATACGTAGGCAACTTCATCCTGAAGTCCAGCCCCCAACGCTTTCATAGCGTCTCAGTCCATGTAATGGTTTTGATTACCCATGCTTCCTCCGAATCCGATGTCTCGGTTGCAACAATTGGAGCTGCGTGATCAACTTCCTTCTGGAACCCAGTCACCAACACCTTCAAGGTGACTGTGTCCATATATTGTTTGTGGCTGTCTTCGCCCGCTCCGCGCCTGAGAGCCCGGTCGAGTTCAATCATCAATGAGCATGCCGCGGCATCATCCAAACAAGGGGCAACTTTCCGTTGCCATCTATTGCCAAAGTTGCCCTCAGTCTTCATCCAAACTAGGGGCAACTTTCCGTTGCCTTATCCCCCTTTAAGCCAGGGGCAATTTCCCATTGCCTCCGATCCGAGGTTGCGTATCTCAAGGGTAAGTTCTGCGCTCGTTGAGCGTTCACTGTTTGCAAAAATAGTTTTTGAAAATTTTCACTAAAGTTGACTTATTTTCTCGAAAACTATTTCATTTTTTCAAAATGGGATCATGTTTGGACCCAAAAGGGGAATTTTCAGTGCGCACAGCCTGATTCGCATGGTTTTCAAATCAAAAATTGAACAGGCATGTTAAGCTGACGCTCATTTTGATCAAAACTGTTTTAGAAAGAAAACAAAGAATGGTCAGAGTAACGAACTAGGGGCACAGTTGAGCCAGGTGTTCTGTCTCCCCCCTTTATCATCAACGCGCTCGCCAGAAAGGCGCTCTATCTATCAGAAGAAATAGCCGTGAGCTAACAATATTGGGCGTGAACTTGTGACTTTCTATTCGTCCATTAACCACCCTGGGGAGGGATTGAAAAATGAGAGAGTAAAGAATAGAGAGGTGTAAGCCGAGAGAAAAGTGAACAAGAGGGTTTTGAGAGAAAAACCGAGCTTGAGGGCCGAGTGGCGTGAGAATCACACAAATCAGAAAGGGTGGGAATAATACCCGGAGGAACTGGCTCCTCGAAAGAGGACCCCCCCTTGTAAACATGTCTGTGTGTCGTGTCTTTTGATTTGTCGGTCTCAATTTAGTTTTGAGTCTTTTCCGAGTATGTCTCGTTGTGTTTAGGTCGTGTGCCTTTTACTTTCTGTACTTGAGTTCTCCGGCTGTGTTCAGTTGTAGGCTCGATACCCAAAAAAAAAAAACCTCTTTTTACCTCAAGATCGTCGGTGCTCAGAATGCCGTGCCATTCTCTACATCCATGCCAGGTAAGAGAAGAAATGAAAAATTTTTTGGGACATCCGAGTGTGTTTCAACCTTAACCATTTCAGTTTTGAGATCCGGCTTGTCAGATTGGGCTGTTTGTTCAAAGTTTGCCGTATGCGGAATGGACCAAGTGTTGGGTTATGGGCTGTATGCAGATTAATCCCCAGCGGAATGTGAGCTGTGTTCAGTTTGAGCAGCAGTTTGTATGAGTTGCTTGCTGTTAGTTGGTTGGTCATCCGATTATTACAGTACAAATGCTCAATTTCCAGACAACAAATCAAATTTCGTTTACATCGAGATGTAATATGATGCAATGCAGTGCGAAGTAGGAGATATGTAAATAAAACACTTTTCAGACAAAAAGTTTGTTTTATATCATCTCTTTCAAAGTACAACTTTTGAAGAAAGCAAAATCTGCCTGCGGCAGTACATAGTACTCTATCTACCAAAAAGAGAAAAGTACAAGAAAAGAAATAAAGAAAAGAAGCAGCAAAATCATCATCATCAGCAGCAGGCCTCATGCCTAAGGATCAGTCCTCGCCCTCTTCCTGGGCAAAAGCACATAAGCACCGTCGGAGCTGTCACTGTCGGAGCCCGAGCCCGAGCTGTCCCCGGCCTCCTCCGCAAATGACTCCGTCCCCGCCTCCGACTCACCATCTCCTGGAACTGGAGCTCGTGAGCTGCTCCCCACGTGACCACGTCCCCCTCTAGTGCGAGGGAATATCCTGCCATCCCGAGTAGAGAGGGGAGGCCCAGCTGGAGCAGCGCCACCCACTGGAGGGATCGGGAAAGGAGGCTGAAAATACAAAGAACAAACACATCAGAAAACTGTGAGCAGTTTATCAGTGCAGAATGCAGTGTATGAGTACAGTGTGTGAATGCCGTGAGCAGTTTATCAGTACAGAATGCAGTGTATGAGTACAGTGTGTGAATGCCGTGAGCAGTTTATCAGTGCAGAATGCAGTGTATGAGTACAGTGTATGAATGCCGTGAGCAGTTTATCAGATTTTTGTGCAGTGTAGCAGATTGTGCGAAACAGAGTGTGATTTGAGACTGTGGTCAGAAGAACATACCGGCAGGCCGTAGACGGCCAAGGCGTCGAGAGTCCGCTGCAGCATCCCCATCAGGGAGGCATTCAGCTCCACAGACTGACGGGTATACTCGGAGGAAGCCTGCAAAAGTATTAAATACATCAGTATTCTGTGGGATATTTGAATGAACTGAAATGAAATAACAATGCAAGATGCAGAAATAAAGTAATACATACCGGAGGCAAGTCGGGAATGCCGGCCAACTCGTGACCAGCCGGAGGAGGAGCAAAAGGGATCTGGTAGGTCTCCCCACTCTGCCCCCTATAAGTCACCATGGTAGGCAGAGCGGGCCAGCCCGTCCCTCGTCCCCTCTGCACTCCCCTCCTGCCGCGAGCTCGGCCCTCTGTGACGACCCCACTCCTGCTCCTGCCTCTGCCCGGGCCGCTGGCGCCGCAGGTCTCGCTGGATCAGCTCGGGAGCCCCCGCTCAAAGGCCGCATCAAGAAGGTCCGGACGTACTCTGAGTAGTCGCCCTCGCCCCTATAGCCGTCCTCGTCCCAGCCGAGGGTGTAGTCCTCCATCTGCTGCACAGAAAACCTCTCGGTATCCCTCATGTGCTCGGGAGGGTGAACCGGGACTATCTGCTCTGGCAACCCGAGGGTCTGGCGCAGAAAACGCTCCCCCAGGTACCAAGCCCGACAGACCGGGCCCTCCAGCAAAATCCGGTAGCGCGAGGTCTCGATGGCGCCGGCATACCGATCTCGTATCACCGCTGGTAGTGGAGCCCACGGCTGCCAGGTGACCTGAAATGAAATACAGTTGATTATTTACTGATATAGAAATGTACGCTTGAAAGCGAAGTTTAAACCGACTGTAAGTAAAACATACCTCGGTGGGGGTGATGGTGTCGAAGAAACGGCGGAAGAAGCTGAATGTGTCTCGGGGCCTCCGAGTGCACCTCCCATCGTAGCGGCGGGAGAAAGGAACGACCAGAGGGGTCTCCGTCTCCGGCACTGGCTCTAGTCTGGGGAAGTAGGCGTACACCCACAGCTGCAAAACAGACGTCAGTATGACTATCAGATCAAGCAGGATGCAGAATAAAGCAGAAACAACGGAGCCGTGTGTTGTGTATTGTGTTGAACAGAGTGTACAGTGTGAACAGTGTACAGTCAGTGTAAAGCAGAGTATGTGTGTGCCGTGTGTACAATATGCAATCCGTGGGAAGCGGACTACAGTGTGCGCAGTGTGCAAAGTACAGAAAGTACAGAACAGAAATGTAAAGTAGAGAAGAAGACATACCTCCCAGGCTCGCCAGTAGCCTCCTAGCAGCTGTCCACTGCCACGAGAGACTGAGCTCATATAACCGTAAAGGGTGGCCAAAGCCGCGCCCCCCAGTCATACTGCACAATCCTCTCGACGTCCACCAAAGCGCTGAGCAGGCAGAGGGGCACTGTGTTCGCCCGGTCGGCAAACAGGGTGGTCCCCAGCAAGAACATGAGGAAGCCGCGCGCATATCTCTCAGCGGCCTCCTGGGTCATCGGAGCTGCGTCCACCAGCGCGGGCTGCACTCGGAACTGCACCTCGAACCAGGAGTAGCGGACGAACCCTGGACGAGCAAGTGGCGGCACCTCGCCGAGCAAGTAGACCTGGGCTGCGGTCCACTCATCCATGTCTATATCGAAGGGGATCGGATCACCCCCCACCCCGATGCCGGTGAGCATCGAGAAGTCGTAAGGGGTCATCGTCATGTCCCCAGTCGCTGATAAGTGAAATGAATCGGTGGTGTCCCACCACCTCTCTGCCAGGCGGCAAGAAGAGGTCTACAAGCAGAGAGTCTGGAGAGTCCCCTGCAGAAGGTGCCAAAGCCGGCCCGATCTACGATGCGGCTAACGGCGTCAGGCAGCGCGGCGTACCAGTCGCGAGCGACGACGTTCCCATACCCGCGGACGGCATGGGAATCCCCCTGTTTCAAAAAAATAGTTGCAAAGCAATATGAGATGTACAGTTCTGAGAAACAGTTAAAGTCGATACAAATCTGAAACCGGGTACCAGTGTGCTTACAGTAAACTACGGCGCGTGATGCGTCAGTGTGCTTTGATGGTCCAGTGTAAATTTGGTGCACGTGTGCACATTTTTCAGATTAAGCAAATGTCAGGTTTCAGTGCGTACCAGTAGGTGGGCTACGACCTGTGACGTGTCAGTACTCCTATGCGGATCAGTGTAAACAGCATGTGTGCAGTTTTTCAAGTTCAAATGAGGCCGGGTACCGGTATGTTTTAGTGATTACCAACGTATGATGCGTCAGCGGGCTTTGTGTGGTTCAGTTTAAATACAGCATACAGTGCGTTTTCAGATTCAAACAAGTACCGGGTATCGGTGAATTCGTAGTGAAATGCGGTGTGCCATGTTTGGGTGATTAAGACTAGTGCAGTGTGTGTGCATGTGTCTCAGTCCTAAGCAGATGTCAGTTGTAAGTTGTCTACAATCAACTACAGTACAGTGTATCAGAGCTAAGCAATTAAGGGTTGTAATCAGCTATGTCAGTTGACAGTTTACAGTTCTACATTGCGAAAAGTAAAACAGAGAAGAGTGTTACCTCGACAGCGCCGAAAGACAGGTGAGAGGTCGGCTCGCGCAAGAGGAGCTCCGGGTCCAGAGCCCTGTCAAAACCGCGGAAGTGGCGGAGTCCATCTGGTGGTAGCACATGAATGGCCGGGCGATAGGTCGCCGGATCGAATGGTCGCTCGCTCAGCGGGAGGAGCTCGACCCCGGGGTCCATCTCATGGTCCGGGGGAGTCCCGACATGTGGAGTATCGTCTGCCATAGTAATGGTGGTGAGAAAATGGCCAGAAAAGCCGGAATACGAAAAGTCAACTGGAAAAGTCAACCCCGAGAGGGTCGGAAATGGCCGGGAAGGCCGGAAGAGGAAAATGCACGGAAACAAAGACAAAATCAAGGGAACAAGTCCCGAAAAAGCGGAACTAGCAAAAAGTGCACCGAAACGAAGATTTGTTCGGTTGAAAATGTCCGAAACGCGAAGAATATCGCGAATCCGACGAAAAATGGGCGTGAAACGCGAGAAATCGATGAGAAATCAAGAAAACAAACTCTAGAGAGAGAGAGGAGAGTTTTCGGCGGAGGCAAGTGAGGAATAGGGTTTAAAAGCCCTATTTTAAAAAGCCCGAAGTGAAATGGCAGTTCTGCCCCCGATCAGCAACTTTTGGCCGGTCGGCACTATTTTGTGCCGGTCGGCACTTTTTTGTGCCGATGGATGAGTTCAGGCAGCCGGTGGCAGCCGGTGACCACCCCACCCAGCCGGTGGTGTTCCCAAGGATGTGTTTAGGCTATATGAGGGGTTTTGGGTCTTCATAGCTCAAGAAAGTGCATCCCCGATGCTCAACCGGCCTCCGTTTTGACCTCGGACCGTGTCTTCTGTGCGAGGCACTGAGATTCAAGCAAGAATTGTATCCTTTTTGTATCCTTTTGTCTTTCGTAAAATTCAAAAGTTGCCCCGTGTGCGTTGCATGCATCCATCCTTTTGTCCGGCGCGTCGCGTCACGCCATCTTACACGTCCCTTGTGACTTGCATCATTTTCCATTCAAACGAGGTACGTGTGCCTCGTTTTGCATCTCATTTTCAAATGAGGTACGTGTGCCTCATTTCGCATTCCATTGCATCTCGAGGTACGCGTGCCTCGTCTTGCATCTGCTTCATTTGCATTTCATCTTGAGTCACGTGCGGTGTACTACCTCACGTGCTTCATTTGCATTTCATCTTGAGTCACGTGCGGTGTACTACCTCACGTGCTTCATTTGCATTTCATCTTGATCACGTGCGGTGTACTACCTCACGTGCTTCATTTGCATTTCATCTTGATCCACGTGCGGTGTACTACCTCGCGTGCTTCGTCTTGCATTTTGTTTTGCATTTTCGTAGCGGTCTGACGAGACCTTAAACACGTACCGGTCTAACAAGACCTTAAACACGCGCGGGTCCGGCGGGACCTTAAACACGCACGGTCTAGGAGACCTTAAATCCTCGGGAGGTGTAAGACCTTCAGTGCATTAAAGTGCACACCTCATTGCATTTGGCATACATCGCATCGCGCCGAGTGCGCACCCCATTTGCACTTCATTTTCCATCCTTTGAGGCTCGCATACCTCATTGCACTCCATTTTCCATCCTTATGAGGCACGCATGTCTCATTTGCCCTGTCGTGTCACATTATGCAAATTGCCTCAACGAGGGTCCGGCGGGACCGAAAACACGCACGGTCTGGCGAGACCTTAAACCCGCTCATTTGCATCGTTATGCATCTCAAAAGCCGTGCGTTGGCGCGCATTTCAAACATCATGCATCATGTGCATTTCAATGCATACGCTGTGCATCCCGGTCTAAGAGACCTTAAATCCTCTGAAGGTGCAATTCCTTTGGTGTTCGTCGTGCCCGAACGACTTTCGGTGGTCTGGTAAAGCCACCTGCCTGTTTGCGGTGAGTTCCTAGAAGACCAACTGGGACGGTGAAAACTAGAGTTTGAATGGCTTATGCCTAGAACGCAAAGGTTCGGATCTCCGAGACTAAAGTCTGGTTTAAATACCCAGGGGGTGTACCCTCGGCTTGAAATCTGTATGGAAGCCCCATAGGTTGAGGCGGCGTGTTTACGCCTCGATTCTGGATACTGAACCAACCTAGTATATCGCCCTGTTGGTAAGATAGGGAAAGCTGCAATCGTAGCCGTTGCATCATCATGCATCGTCATGCATCATTTGTAAATATTGCATATGCATTTGCATTTCAAAAAACAAACAAAACACAACACATGCATGTGTCATGCATTTCATTGTAGTATAGTGCATTTGTTATGCATTTTCTGTAGCTTGCATGCATTTCATTGCATCACCTCCATCTATGGCTTGCGCCCTTCCTTGTTGAGCTTGGTCTGGTATGTGCCCATATTTTTCGTGTCAAGACACAGTTGTCGAGCTTTTGTGTCCGAGCCTTGAGGGTAGCGGCACCGTTTCTGTGTTAGACATGGTTTGTATGTGTACATGTCCTTCCTAGGCGAGATTTGGTTTGGCCCGCGTGCCATATCCATTGCACTGTAATTTGCATGCATCCACTGCATCATCTTCCATCTATGGCTTGCGCCTTTCCGAGATGCGCTTGGTCTGGTATGTGCCCCTACTTTTCACGTCGAAGCACAGTTTTTGTGTACGCGCCTATTCCTTGACGAGCTTGGTTTGAGGGTTGCGGCACATTTTCTGTGATTAGACGCGGTTCGTATGCGTACATGCCTTTCCTAGGCAAGATTTGGTTTGGCCCGCGTGCCATATCCATTGTATCCATTCCCATTACATTGTAGTGTAATTGTTGCATCCGGCATTAGGATCATTATTCCCTCATCAGCGGGTCGTTTCCCCACTTATGTCAATCCACCCAATACTTGTTCTTATGTCTGTCTACATTACTCATAGTTCTGTGTGCGCTCGCGCCTTGAGGGCTTCGACACCTTTTCTATGGTAGACGGACTTGTCACTTCCATCAATCTATCTGACATTTGTGTGGTCTCGAACCGCTCATGATTGAATCATGATTCAATCGCCCCGCATGTAGTTTGCATCGCATTAGTTTTAATTGCATTGCATTATCATTTGCATTATTCATACATAGTTTTGTATATATTGCATATTATTTAGCATTCGCATTGCATATGTCATGCATGTTGCTAACAATATTGTACCTGTTAAGTTTGCTTTCTTTTCAGGCACGATATTGTATGTACGGTTCATTTACCGCTGGTGGAACCAGGCGAGCCGCACAGGTATTGTATCTCCCGAGTGAGACGTTTTGAGAATCGCATAATTCTCTTACATCCTTTCTGCATTGTGATGTAGACTGTTGCATGTTAGCTTATAACTGTCGCATGTATTGCTTCATTACAGCTTTCTTTGCATGATCATAAGTTATGCCGGCTTCTTGCATTGTCAGTTGCATTTTGCCCCCGCCTACGGGCGCATATCTTATCTTTGGCATGTGTGCCTCCTGCATGAACTACGCTGGTTTGATTCCCTAAGGGATACGTAGGCAGCTTGCGAGTTCAACCATTTGCGCTTTGTATGTTTGTCCAAGTCTTCGGCCTTGTCAAAAATGGGTCGTCTCTGGGCTTTGACATTCACTCCCGTCATTGTTATGACTTTCGAGTTCTGTCAAAGAGGGGCAACTGTAGACACCCCATTTTTGACCGTCCTCAAGACTTGGACGTCACCGTTGGAACACTCGGTGATTATCCATGTTTGTGTTCGTTTGGAGATTCCCGGAGTTCTCGGCTCGCGCGCCGTGCCTCAGGACCTCCGGACTCGACCGTTTGTGTTTGGTTTTGCACCAAACACTTGTGTTTTGCCTTGAAAGGGCAAGGAATGCTTTGTGAGGCATCCCTACACACCACCGGCTGGGGCTAGAGGCCACCGGCTGGCTAGAGTTTCCATCGGCACTATATTGTGCCGGTCGGCACTCTTTTGTGCCGGTCGGCACTCAATTTTGTCAAATGACATTTTCTGCCGGCCGGACACTGTGCACTTGCTTTCTGAGATATTTTCAGACAGCTGTGTGCAATTGGTTTCCCCTCCATACACGTGTATGGAGGGATGAGCTTGCTTAGGGACTAAGCTTGTAAGCTTTTTGCCTATAAGAGGGAAGGCTCTTCCCTTTGCTCAAGGGTTACAAAATCTGAGAGCTTTAGACATTGTTAGAGAGTGAGAGCTCTGGTTCTTTTAGGGTTAGAATAGATATACACTCTATCTCTCTCTTTCTCTTTGAAATCTAGGTGTTTTGTGCCTTACTATTGCACACAAACACCTAGTGTCTCACCTTATCCTTGCAACTGAGGTTCTAAGGGCTGTTTTTTAGTGTTCTTGACTGGTTTGGAGCTCAAGGACCCATCCACTCCAACCTTTGTGAAGGTGGTCTTCAAAGGTAACAAAACTACCCTTTTTCCCCATTTTTGCACTCTATTTTTACTTGCTTTAAAGTAGTTTTTGAGCTTAGTGTTTGGCACATAAAAGTTCTGTTTTTTGACCCTCTTCATTGTATATTAAGAGTGTTTAGTGGTTTGGGTAGGTTTGACCACCTTTAGGCCTTGAAAAGGCCACTTTTTGTGCTATTTTGCGAGAGATCCGAGACTTTGGTGATAGGATCTCTTCACCACTGAAATCTTGAGGGATTTCAGTGGTGAAGAGCATGCCTTGAAGTCTCAAGAAGGAGAGGGCCACCCCCTCTCCTTGATGTCCTTGAAAAGGGCAAGTTTTGCTTCCTTATGTAACTTCATGCTTGAGTGTGTGTTGAGCATGTTTGACTTGTTTTCCATGCTTATATTGCCATGTTATAACATGATTTCAAGTTAGTTTAGGTCTCTTATGCATGCCTAGCATAGTTGCCTTGTAATGCCTCTTTGATGCCTTACATGCCTAGGTTGTATGCCTTAGCTTCGAGCATGTTTTAAGCTTGCACTTGTGAAGCTTGTATGCTTATTTTGCCATGATCTAGCTCTGTCCATAGCCATTTGGGTCGATCTCATCATGCATTACATAGCCCCTTTGTATTTGGCTTGTTGGCCTTAGGAGTATGCATGTGTAGTATACCATGCTTGCACTATTTTCAATGATTTGGAACCATTTAGCATGGTATTTCAGACCTTGTAGTGTACTTGTATGCATGCTTTAATTGCTTCTTTAATGCTTTAAAAGCTTGTGTTGAATGCTCCATGTTTTGGTCATGTTGTATGCCTTTGTGCTTGAGCCCCTTAGATGCCATCTAGGTGCTCCTTAGGCTTTGTTTAGGTCTGCTTGTGACCTGTTTTGAGTCCCTTTAGCTTTGTGAGGCTTGGTAGACTTGGCCTTAGTTTAAGCCTTCATGGCTTGTTTCAAGACTTGGACCATTTGTTGCATGCTTTGGCTTGCTTTGTTGCATGATTTGGCATCATATTTTGCATGATTTTCAGAGCTTTATATGCATGTCAATTGTCCATGTTTAACTCACTTCAAGTGTGCTTGCATGTTGTTGTTATGCTTAAGTGTTGGTACCTTAACATGTGTATGTGTGCATGTGTGTTTGGCCCTCATAATTTAGCATTGTGGCTACTGATTTTGGGCCTTTGTTAGAGTTGCCTAATTCATGTGTAAGTCCATCCCCCATTGGTTTGCATGCTTGCTTGTGTGCTTGCATAAGTGCATCACATTGTTCATTTTGCATGATAGATAACATGCTTAGGGTTGCATCGCATTTGCATGCATGTTAAGCCTCTTGAAATGAAGTATGATAGAGGTTTGAGCACCCTTGTTTGCTTGTTTGCATTGCATGCATTTGAAATCAAAGTTGCACTTCTTGGTTCTTTGGGCCATCATGCATGGAAATGCGCGATTGGTGGTCCGAGAATCGAGGCACATCCCCTTCGAGTCAAAAACATGATAAGGATTGTGTTTGGTGCATACATGCTTTGAATCACATTGCCATGCATTTTGTTGCCCTCTGCTGCTGTGAGTTGCAGGTTTTGCAGGCGTTTTGTGCCGACCGGCACTCTTTAGTGCCGACCGGCAGTGAATTGGCAGCCGATAGCTCCACTCAGTGCCGGTGGCCTCCTCCTTCAGCCGGTGGTGTTGTGCCTCAGCCGGTGGTACTCCCCAGTACCTTGAGAGGCACTCTTGGGACTTTGGTGATTTTCTGAGGAGGATAGCAGGGAAACAGAGGCACACTTGCATGACAGTGCGATTCCGAGTCCATCCCGGGCGCGCGACGCATTTGGGCCCTCCTCCCGAGGCATTTACTGTTTTAATTAGATTAATTATTTGTCTAATTAATTTAGTGAATTTGTAATAATTAATTAGCTTGCGTAGTTAGTTATTTATTGTTTATTATTTTGGTCCCTCCGAGTGAGGGCAAAAATGTAATAAGTGTGTGTGAGTGGGTGTATGTCTTCCAATCCCCATTTCTTTCTATCCCTTTTATTTACCTGCTTACGTTGGTAGATTAGGGCACATTTATTTTAGCATACCTTATGCAATGCATGCGTGCATTCATGCATTTGTTTACATGCATCGGGCTCGGCACATCATGCAAACTGCATTGTATTTCAATTCCAAAATTGAATACGTGATAGTTGTTGCATTTCATGTGCCATGCTTAGGATAGCCGAGCCTGTCTAGATTACATCCCTGTATGCGACGCATTAGCCACTTAACATGAACCAGGTCATGCATGTTTGCTAACCGGGTTATTGTTTTGGCACGGAGTACGATGTAAGTATTTATGCTTTAGCATATCACATGTGTGTGAATGTTTGCCATGACAATAGGATTGCCATGCGGCTAAATGCTTATGTGTGATAAACTGCTTGAATGCCTGTGGGTGGAGGTTGGATTGCTTGAGTTGGGAAAACTCATTGAAATCCGTGTTTTAGCCTACTTGCGAGTAGCAAAAACCAACACGTTTTTCGAGACAAAACGGATATGCAATGTTTATTTCCAAATTAGGCAATCTAGTCTATACTTTTGTGTTGTGCGCATCACATAGTAATTCTAGGTTAATAATCGGAATAAGAACGTATAATGTTTTCAAAAACGGATATCACGGTTAGTAGAGGCCGGTCTTCGGACCGGGCGAAAGGGGGTGCTCATAGCTGACCTTCCCCGATCGTACCCAGCTCCCGAGCCAAGACATTTGGTGATGACGGACACGTGGCCTTCGGCACCGAGTCAGGGTTTCCTAAATTCCCCATTAAAAAATATTTAGGTGGCGACTCTGTAATCTGGCAAAGCAGTCCATGTTTGGCACTACTTTTTCAAAAATCTGTTTTTCTTCAAAACGATTTGCCAGAGTTGGACTCTTTGGTTCAGATTTAGAACCGCGACAAAGGGAGTCCGAACTGTAGCGAGGTCCCCCGCGGGCTTGTTACAGGAAGCTGGCGGCCAAATGGGAAGGACCTTACATTGTTAACGCCAGACCTTGTCCAGGCACTTACCGGCTTCAGGACATGGAAGGCCGCGATCTCCCCCACCCATGGAACGCCGAGCATTTGAAGCGCTATTTTCAATAAAAGTTCAATTCTTGTATCAATCTTTTGTTGTATTTCCTTTTGACAATTTGCACGCTTCATTGCTCTCATTCTTCTCTCCTGTGATGTAAATTTCTGATCAAATGGGCTACACTTTAATGACAACAAGCCTATATTCCAAATATATGTGTGATCTTTCAAATAACGCTTTGATCGCAGCCTCAGCCAGACTGAGTATAAAAGCCTCAGCCAAACCAAGCATACAAAGCCTCAGCCAGACTGAGCATAAAAGCCTCGGCCAAACCAAGCATGCAAAGCCTCAGCCAGACTAAGCATAAAAGCCTCGGCTAAACCAAGCATAAAAGCCTCAGCCAGACTGAGCATAAAAGCCTCAGCCAGATCGAGCATAAAAGCCTCGGCCAAACCAAGCATACAAAGCCTCAGCCAGACTGAGCATAAAAGCCTCGGCCAGACTGAGCATACAAAGCCTCAGCCAGACTGAGCATAAAAGCCTCGGCCAAACCGAGCATCAATGCCTCGGCCAAACCGAGCATCAATGCCTCAGCCAGACCGAGCATATAAAGCCTCAGCCAGACTGAGCATGACAAGCCTCAGCCAAACTGAGCATGACAAGCTTCAGCCAGACCGAGCATGACGAGCCTCAGCCAGACCGAGCATGACAAGTCTCAGCCAGACTGAGCGTAAAAGTCTCGGTCAGACCGAGCCTACACAGCCTCAGCCAGACTGAGTTACTTCAAGCTACTGAATTACTTGCCGAGTCAGTTAATCATAGCTTAACCCCAACTAGCACGCATGCAAAGCTCGGTCAAGGCTATTCATGCAAACTTCATGCTTGTGGCATTAGTAGACACACTTGGTCAAAATTCCAAGTCCATGCTTTTACACCACTCTTCACTTAGTCAAATTCCAAACTCTTGCAACATGATTGACAACTCCATTTTTGGGCATAATTTGAAACTCCACATCTTTGACGTTCTTACATGTTTCCTTTACAAGTCAGATTATTTTCTTACTCTTTCCTTACAAATCAAGCCTAACTTGAATAAACCACCCTCATTCACTTCAGACTCACCAAAATAAAGACAGCAGTGTGGCAAACACAAACTTATAATTTTATTACATTTTCAACTTCACTCTGCATGGAGTTTTTATTACAAGTTCAACTTCACTTTGCATTGAGTTTTTCTTAACTTTACTCTGCATTCAGTTTTTCTTACATTTCAACCTTGGCTTTGCGTTGAGTTTCCCTCACACAAGCCTCATACACAAGTCACCATTCTCATTCATTCCAGATGCACAAGCAAAAACAATGGAATGAAAACACAACTCATATTTTATTTATTCACAAACTTGTACATAAGTTCATTACAGCAATTCAAAAAAAAAAAAAACTTGTACAACCCAAAGCACAATAAGTACCCAAAACCCTAAGTACAGGTTTTGTTCACACCAGTCACTCTTCCTCACTTGAAACAAGGTCTTCTTCTTCAACGCCCTCATCTAGGGGGGTCTGGGCCACGTCGTCTTCATCAATCCTTACACCGCTAAGGTCCAAGTCTGGGAACAGTTCTTCTGCCTTCCGCTTGAACATTTTCCAGCCACTGTCCCAGAACTCAGCCATTTCGTGTTTGTAGAAGTCCGACCGTTGGAAACTCTCAATAACTTCTGCTTCAGTCCTGCCCTCAACAGTCGTTCCCGACGGGCCCGCCCCCCCAGACACCTCCCTTGCCAAGTTACTGGCGACTACGGCATCGACTGCCATCTGAAATTCAGCAGACCCCTTGAATTACTCTACTGCTGCGACATACAGTTTGGGGTATGCTGCCATTTCAGAGGCGGCCTTGGTTTTTTCTTCCTCCAACTCCTTCTCCAATCTCGCCTTCTCCTCCTTGGCCTTCGTACGCTCATCTTCCAGCTCCATCTACAGCCCAGCAATCTTCAGGTCTGCTTCTTCCTTTTCCTTGATCTGCTGGGCACACAGATCTTCATTGTTGGTCATAGCCTCTTCAAACCGCTCGGTGGCCACCGTGCACGCCTTCAAAGCATCCTCCAGCTTCTTCTGCTCGCCAGCCAGCTGGAACTCGAGCGACAATACAGTGCGACGTTCGTCCTCTAGCTCCAACTTGGCCGCGAGCAGCTCAGCATGGGCTCGAGCGACAACATTACACTAAACGATCGCCAACACTTCCATCTTTTTCGCCTTCTCAGCCTCCTACCAACCCCTAGCACACGCGCTTCGCACAGCCTTCTTCCAGCCTACACTCTCATTTTTGAAACTTGCAAGTTGGGCCTTAGCCTCTTCCGACTTGACCTTCGCAGCCACCGCCTTTCTCAGCAGAGCCCCTGCTAAGGTAGTTACCTCCATTTGGGCAGAGCACAACCCCCTTAGCAGCTCAGCCTCATTGAACCTGGCCACCGAGCGCACGGTTGCGTCGTCCACAATCCCCACAAGGCGATCTGCAGCCGCCCTGGCTGGGCCTTCTTCTCCCTCCAGCCGCCCAGACACTGCACGAGCGTGGTAGATAGCAGTCGTCAGCCTGGCCCCTTCTCCTTGGGGCGCAGGCCCCCCTTTGGGCTGCTGCTCCATCACTTCCTTAGGGTCAGCTGACCCACTTTCCAATTGCATCTTGGGGTCGAGGCCGCTTATGTGCCCTTCTTCCTCTAGGACCCCTTGACTCTTCTCCTCCTGCGCCTCTGGGGCAACCATTATTTCTGGAATCGCCACTGCTCCCTTCTCTCTTGCTTCCTCCGCTATAGGGGTGTCCTTCCCACCGACCTTTGCCTTCTTCGATCCAGGCGCATCTGCAGCCCCCTCAAGGGCACTCATCATCTTCTTCTTCTTCTTCTTTAGAGCCTCTCCCTCCTTGTTCGCCTTTTCCTTTACCGGATCAACTGGGGGTGGTCGTGGCTCAAAACTACCCAATTCCTTTTCCCCCAAAGGTTTGGGGCGCGGTCGGATCCGCTTCCTCGCGATCGGCTTCGGAGCTGGCCCCAGTTGGGTCTCCTTGTACTTGTTCGCTCGCGCGAACAGTCTCCTCTCCTCCTCTTCCTCCGCCTTTCTCTGCGCTTCCAGCTCTTCCCTTGCTGGGTCCTCCCCCAATGGTTGCGGCCCCAATTTCAGGATGAACAATGTTGAAGGCAGGACCAACTCGTCCCACCTCCACCCTTTCTCTTCTCTCCATTCCCTCACCCTTTTTACTCGATCCTCAGCCGCCTTGTCCAACTTGGGCTCCACTGATTTGGTTGGCACTTTCCACGTAGTGCGAACTCTCGCCCCAGCATTCGCAGTCACGAAGAACCATTTCGGCCTCCACCCCTTCACCGAGGATGGGAGCCCCGCCACCAAACCTCGCCCCGCTACTGCTTGCAACGTCACCCATGTCTCCTGCTGCCCGGAGGCCTTGTAGCACGAGAAGAACTCGTCCGCAGTCATGGCCATTCCTCCGGTCGCTTGCTGCCAGGAACTCGCACACGCCATCAGTATTTTCCAGGCGTTCGGCATCAACTGCCCTGGCACCGTTTCCAATTTCTTTAGCACATTCACCACCACTTCAAGCAGGGAGAGCCTCAAACCTCCTCGCAATGCCTCTTTGTACAGACTAAATTCACCCGGCCGTACATCCGACGCCCTCTCCGTAGAAGTAGGCAGCCTCAGCCCTATCTCCGAGGAAATTTGGTACTTCTCCCTTATCCCCTCCAACTCCTCCGCGGTCAGTATAGATCTATCCGCCTTAGTGTGCCAATGGTCCGGCTCCACCTGACTAATTGGTCTCGCTGCCGAAATTATTGTCCTGGGGCGAACCTGCTCCGCTTCATTTGCCCCTTCCGCCCTCCTACGCTCCGTACGGTATTGCTCCGCCAAGTCCACCACATCGTCATCCCCCAGTGGATCAACCCTGGCGTTTGTAGCTTCTTCTTGGGCCATTTCTGTGGTATGTCTGTGAATAGCTTCGGATGTAGGTGCAAGGAAGTTCAAAAAATGTCGCATGGGTGTATCACTTGCAACAAAGGAGTCTACACTTGGAATGTTTTGATTTTTCGAAAAAAGGTAGGTAAAACGTATAATCCCAAAAGCCCAAGGCTTGCCTGTATTCCAGGGATCACAATTAATTGTCGCTAGTTTGAAAAATTTTCAACCATCCGCCAAAACTGTCTTTTCAACACCCATTAGGACCTATCGTTTCACTTTTGGCCCAACGCCAAACCTCCCCACCACGAGATGCTACCACGTGTACGACTACGATTCACTGCCCCCTTCCCCTACCCTGTCTTTTCCACTTCAAATCATCACGTGACCCACCGCCTCTCGAGCCCCGCACCCCGCCACCTCACCCTTCGCGGTCGGCCCTCCTCATGGTCGGTTCCTCCACTCGGCCACCCTTCGTGGTCGGCCCTCCTCATGGTCGATTCCTCCACTCGGCTACCCTTTGTGGTCGGCCCTTCTCATGGTCGGTCTCTCCACTCGGTTACCCTTCGCGGTCGGCCCTCCTCACGTTCAGTCCCTCCACTCGGTTACCCTTCGCGGTCGGCCCTCTTCACGTTCGGTCCCTCCACTCGGTTACCCTTCGCGGTTGGCCCTCCTCACGTTCGGTCCCTCCACTCGGTTACCCTTCGCGGTCGGCCCTCTTCACGTTCGGTCCCTCCACTCGGTTACCCTTCGCGGTTGGCCCTCCTCACGTTCGGTCCCTCCACTCGGCCACTTCTGGTCGGTCGTTCATTTCACTCGACTTTTAACCCCCATCTTCCTCATTATTTCCTTCGTTGGACTAAAGCTGCACTTGGGAATGGGGGACTACTGACGTAGGTAGGCCCATAAAGGCCATAACCCACTATGAACAACCCAAGCCTACCACTTAGGGCCCAATACATAACCCAACTGATAAAGCCCAGCACAGCTGGAAGTCAACATGACTTGAAGGACCAATGATATTCAGACACGTGGCAGGTAAAGGGCAAACCACATCAGCGAACAAAGATCTGCAAAGTTATTGCCACTGCACATCGCCATTAATGCAGCCCTTTACAGCATTTATTACGACAACACCTCTTTGTGGGGACAGCACGCCCTCACCCTGAACAAGCTACAGCATAGACTTTTGGCCAAGGTGACAGGTCGGGAGGGACAACGAAATTATTACCAAAGGATATAAGCAGACGTTGAAGACAAGAAGAAGGTTAAGCTTTTCTATCTCTGATTCATATCCCTACATCCCACTTCCTCTTCTTCCAACTTGCTTGTCGGAGGGTTCACTGGGGGACTCCCCGTTCCCCGTTGAACTCGTGTGCAGGTTCATTGGTGGGCTTGACCATTCAGATACCGGTTAGAGAAGCGTGGACCAGTCCGATCCATTCCCTCTGGAACCCGTTATATCATAACAGTATCATCACTTTTAATTTTATTTTCGTCAATAATTCGTGACTTGAATAGATAAAGAAAATAATATTATTATCTATTTTATACTAAATATATATTTTACTCTTATTTATCTTTATATCTACAAACCATCTGAATTATTTTCTAGTCAATTTACCATAATAAAAAGAAAATTAGTATAAATATATAAAATTTATTGTATATTCTCTTAACTTCAAAAATGTCATCATAATTCATCAAAGGGTAAATTACAAATACACCCCATGAGGTTTGATTAAAATACGAATCGCTCCCTGTGATTTTAAAAATTACATTCCATAAAGGTTTCGAATTTCATAACAAATCGCCATTTTTATTAATAAATCATCAAATTAATTAACAATTTTAATGATGTTAAAAATCTGTTTCAATTAATAATTTGAGTAATTTTATTACTGTATAGGAGAGTAATTATGAATTTCATTTTTTTTAGGTAATTCTGTTAAATAAAAAATTCTAATAAGAGAGTATTTGTAATTTTTTAAATTACAGAAAATAATTTATATTTTAAAAAAATCTCAGAAAGTATATTTATAATTTACCCTTTATCTAATTATCTTTTAACCTTGAATCTTTTATAATTTCTATTTCTCTTAGGCTCCATTTGTTTTTAGAGGTAGAATAGAGGAGATTGATAGTGAGGGGATTAATAGTGAAGGGATTGATAGTAAGGGGATTAAGTAAAATTGTGTTTGTTTTGATGATAGTTGTTAGTGTAGGGACTGTTAAATTATTTTTATATAAAATAATAAAAAAAATAAAAAAAATACAAAAACATTAAATATTAATGTTTTAAAAAAAATGCCCAACATGTAAAAAAATTCAAAAAAATAAAAATAAAATAAAAAATTTCAGAAAAAAATAAAACCAATAAAATAATGATTTTTACTTAACAAAAAATACAAAAAATTAAACATTAATGTTCAAAAAAAATGCCCGACATGTAAAAAATAAAATAAAAAATAAATTAAAAAAAAATTTCTAGTCCGCCAAACTATTTTTCTAATACCAAGTCCTGGAGGTTCATCCGAATCCCCTTGGGGAGGCCCATTCTAATCCGGAGCTCACTATCAATTCCCTCTCTATCTCTCAAAACAAACACAATATTAATGGGTCCCACCTCACTACCAATTCCAATCCCCTCTCTAATTCTTTAAAGAAAAATTCCTGGTAGCTCGAAATTTGCGGCTCGAATTTGGCTCGAATGGCAAAACGACGTCGTTTTGCCATTCTTTTTTTTTCTTCTTTTTCTTCCATTTCTTTCTTCTTTTTCTTCTTCTTCTTCGTTGAAACCAGGAGAAGAACAGAGGAGAAGAGGAGAGAGGGAGCCTCCGCCGCCTCCGCCCACCGTCCTCGTCGCGATGAGCTCGTCGCCTCCGCCCGCCGTCGCAGCTCGCAGCTCGTCGCCTCCGCCCCCTCCTCCGCCTCCAGCCCTAATAATTGGGCCCCCTCCAGTCCTTCTCCTCCTTCCTCCTCCTCCTCCCTTCTCCCTCCTCCTCCTCCTCCTCCTCCTTCCTTCTTCTTCTTCTCTTCTTCCTCTGCTCCGAATTCGAGCCAAATTCGAGCCTCCGAATTCGAGCTACGAATCGGAGCTGTTCTTTAAACAAACGGGGCCTAACTTTATTCTCTCCATTTCACATTACATGCTCTTAGCTACACCATAACGCCCTCACCCCCACTTTACCATCTATTGTTTTTTATCAACACTCTTTCGCCATCTATCCCACTTTACCATCTATTCTTTTTATCAACACTCTTTCACCATCTATTATTATATAGAGCATCTACATGCCCCCACCCTATTTTTCCTTTCCAACACCGTACAACACAATTACTAATACTCCCACGTAGGGTGAAAAAAAATAAAAATAAAAAGAAAAAATTGAAAATAGTATTCACTAATATTAAAAAATTTCACTTCATTTTTTTTTTCTTTCTATTTTTGAAACACATTTCACCTCAACATAATTAACAAACAATGTGCCTGTTTGGCAGAGCTTAATTACAGCTTATTTCAGCTTTCAGCTTAATTTAAGCTATTTTGATGTGTTTGGTTTAGCTTATAGCTTATAGCTTATAGCTTTTTGGAAGTCAGAAATCAGCTTATTCTTTGAGTGGGGCAGGAGATGCTTTAAGAATAAGTTGGAAATCAGCTTAAGCTGAAAGTTATAAGCTATAAGCTGTTTAGGCATAAGCTATAAGCACTTTTCCACAACTCTACCAAACATGGCCAATGTCTTAGAGCCACTTGTTATCAGTCGCTTCTCCTTCTTCTATAGAACTCTCATTTAAAATATAAAAATGCACGTATATATGAAAATATTAATAAGTAAATAAAATACTTAAATTTTTATCTAAAAATCTCATTATGTCAGTTTTATCTTTCATGTCTTTTTTTTTTTTTTAAATGTTTCATCTTTCATGTCTTTAACCTTAAGTAAAACACCACCTCATGTCCTGTTAAATGAAATCATAAACTTACATGAAAAGACAAAAAGAGGACATGGAACATTTAACAATCTGAGAAGTCTAGGAGCACAAAGGACGGAAAATAGATTGAAGCACAAAAATTGTGCATCCAATCATCTGTTTGGACGATCGGTCAGACAATCGTCCGAATGACTAGACAAAGCTTGTCAATCGCGACTGTCATGGTGTCGAAAGTGGCTATTATAGTTTCTTCCGGTCATCTAGGCGGACGATCGGTGAACAGTTTTTGTGTTCCATCCTCTGTGTGCGTAGCATTACTGTTTAACAATTTCATTTTTTTTATTTTTTATTTTTAAGAATGCCTTTAGACAAAAGAAAAATAGTGTATTTTTAGAGATGATTTTTGTAGTGCATTTAGAAGCAGTGTGTTTTATGAGAAATTGTTTCCTACCGTCTTGACATTAACACCCTATATAGTTCAGGAAAACGTTAATGAGTTAAACAAAAAGGCAAAAATATCTAAAATACCCTGGCTCTTTGTCCAGTAAGATTAATATCTAAAAGGCAAAAATGTTAATAGTAAGATATGACATGCAAGAAGAAAGAAGCTCGACACTTTTGTTGTGTCGCTAATGCCTGAATGATGTTTAAATTAGCTTTTTTAAAAGAATGTTCAATGGCTTAGCGAGGTTGTCAATAGGATTATTGATTGCGATAGGCATGCTTGATCAATTTAGATTACAATCCATTGATTGTCGTGGTTGTATCAATTGTTGTGTTAAATTTTAGAGACGGAAATGTTTAGTCGTATATTATTTTATACAATTCCGCTACGTAGCTCGAAATATCAAAGGCTCGAATGGCTTGAAATTTCAAAACGACGTCGTTTTAGGGTTTTTTTTTATTCTCTTACCGGTAAGATAATATTTTCCGTACCATTCGACCCATTCGAGCTCTACGCATTCGAGCTACGGATCATTTCCGTATTTTATATTTTGGTCATTAATCTTTGTACTCGATCATTTTTCCTACTCGATCTAGCCAAGTTAACTTGCTTTCTAGACTTGATTTTGATCCCTTTTTTTAATGGAAGTCCTTATTGTTATGTACAAGTGGTGACAAGTTATTTTCTCCTTGAAACTCTTTAGCAACAAACAACAAATTTTTTTTTAAATCTTTTTTTTTCTGCAACTAAAGATTTCATCACCATAAATGAATTTTTCAACAAGTGGCATTACGAATATGGAAGACATGATTTAATTTGTAGGAAAATTTCCCTATAAATCTCATATCGAGGAATAGTGATCCATTTAGTCTTATGTTGTGTTTAGTTAGGGGATTTGGGGAGGGATTTGGAAAGAGAAAGGGAAAATGTGTGTGAAATTAGGTGAAATTTAGGCATGTTTTATTCACATTTCACCTACCTTTTCCATTTCCTTTTCCAAATCCCTTCTCAAATCCCCCAACCAAACACAGCATTAAAGATTTTTTTATAGACCAATTACTCCTATTGATTTTAGAAAGGTTGATTTAGTATATTATTTAAAAATTAAATTTACGGTTATATCCTTATTTCTATTATGTTCCTTCTCTTTTTTTTTTTTTTTTTGCTAGAAAGGTAAGGTACACAGTGGTGTTTTGGGAAGTTGGTAAAAAGCTGACTTTTGGCTTTTTATCAAGCTTTTTGGCTTTTTTGGAAGTGATTTGGGAAGTTGGTAAAAAACTGGCTTTTTTGATTTTTGGTTTAATATTTTTTTAAAGTATCACATCACTCCAAAATGACCAAAATATTCTTACTTTTTGATTTTTGAATTAATTAATTAAAATGTTTCAAAGGGTACTTTGGTAAATTTGAAAGCTGCGTTTTGGGTCTTTCCCAAATGGGATTTCAGCGATTTGGGTGTGTGTGGCGTTTTTGAGTTGGCCAACAAAAAGCTGCGTTTTGGTCAAGTTGCCAAAACGACACACAATATATGATAATCAAATTTGAAATGAATTTTTATCTGAAAATCTTTTTATTTGGAAAACATTTCAAAACAAAAATGACTTAAAATATGAGATTCTTTAAACATTTCAAAATGATGTGGGATTTTTCAAACATTTTAAAATGAGTACAAAAACTACTTGGTAAGTTTGGCCAAATGTATAATTTCAAACTATAATACTCCAATGTAACACTCAAACGTAACAAAAAAAAAAAAAAATTAGTATAATACCCTAGTGTAACACATAAAAAAACTCCTTACTTTTCCAAACGTAACACTCCAAAAAAATCCTTAGTGAAACACTCTAATATAACATACACAAAAATTCTTTATTGTAACACACAAAAAAACCCTTTAGTGTATTTTTTTCACATGTAACACTTTAATATAATACTCCAAAAAAACTTCTTAGTATAACACTTTAATGTAACACACAAAAAAATTTCTTAGTGTATTTTTGCCAAATATAACATTCTAATATGATATTTTTAAAAAAAATTCTTAGTGTAACACTCTAATGTAACACACACAAAACTTCTTTATTGTAGCACACAAAAAAATTTCTTAGTGTATTTTTCTCATATGTAACAAACACTCTACTATAATACTCCAAAAAAATTTCTTAGTGTAACAGTTTAATGTAACACAAAAAAAAAAAAAAAGAAGTTAGTTTACTTTTGCCAAATGTAACACTCTAATATAATATTCTAAAAAGAATTCCTTAGTGTAGCACTCTAATGTAACACACAAAAACTCTTTAGTGTAACATTCTAATGTAACACACAAAAAACTCATTGGTGTATTTTTTTCAAATGTAACACTTTAATATAACACTTCAAAAAAATTCCTTAGTGCAACACTTTAATGTAACACACAAAAAAAATTCTTTGGTGTACTTTTTCCAAACATAGCACTTCAATATAACCCAAAAAAAAAAAAAAAATTCTTAGTGTACTTTTCCTAAACGTAACACTCCAATGTAACATTAAAAAAAAAAAAGATGTGAGATTCTTTAAACCATTCCAAAAGAAGTACAAATATTCATTTAGTAAGTTTTGAGCAAATATATAATTTTAAACTGTGAGTGTTACGTTTGGAAATAGTACACTAAGGAGTTTTTTTTAGTATTTTTGTGTGTTACATTGGAGTATGTTACATTGGAGTGTTACGTTTGAGATTACACTAATTGGAGTATCATGTTTGGAAAAAATACACTAAAGAAATTTTATTTTTATTTTTTATTTGTATTACATTGGAGCGTTAGTTTGGAAAAAGTACACCCGAAAAGTTTTTTTGAGTGTTACGTTATTACATTTAGGAAAAATACAACAATAAGTTTTTTAGTGTGTTAAATTGAAGTGTTACGTTATTGGAGTATTACATTAGAGTGTTACGTTTTTGTTCATAATGTGATATTTGTTCTAGAATGAAGGAAAATCCAAAACTTCTATATTGCAAATTGACCAAGTATGTAATTTTATATTTTGAGAAACCCTCTTTTATCCCTAAAAAATTAAACCCATGCATGTAAATCATTACCCTTTTATGTAATTTTTACTTTAATAGGACTTTTGGGTTCATAAGAAAAAATGAAGGATTAAACAGTTCATAAGATTATATTTTGGGATTTATTGGTGCTTCATCCTTTTTATTTTCCAAATAAATATAAAAGAAAATTAAATAGTTAGAATTACTTTTAATTTTATGTTACTAATTCTTCTTCTAATTTAACTATTATTTTTAATATCAAAATGAGTATTTATTTTGCTATTTTATAATTTAATATATATCATATAAAATTATTATATGATAATTACACTTGTATAATTCGATAGAACTAAAATTATTAAATAGACAAATAATTTAACTAAAATTAATATATATAAGTATTCAAATAATAACTTTATAAAACGATAGTATCAATATTATCAAAATAAATAATTAAAATTATAATTTAATTTTAATTTTAATTTTAAATTAAAATTAAAAATATTCTTTTATAACACATATCATAAGTACGTGTCAACTGCTCATTAGTATATATAAGAAGACTAAATAAGTATATTAATAAAAGACAATGAGATTAACGTGGCTTTGACATCGAACTTATACCTCAATACAGATGGGTCAAAAGATGCATTTTATGCTACATTAAACTAGTCAATGCGACTTTCAATACAATTTGCACATTATTTTCTCATCAATCAAGACCTACCATTTTTAACCTTTATGATTCTTGTCACGAGTATTTGATACATTTTTTAATAACAAGGAATCTCCAAAGACAGGTAAATTACATGTATTGATTAAATTTAAGATCAATAAGAGTCGAAAGTAAAACGTGTGAATTTTACAGCTAACCTAGAGTTCATTTCCTTAGTATGGACGACTTTACCATGACGTGGAAAAATTCTTTACTTCATGCTCCCAATTATTAAAGGTTTCAATTTTTTAAAAGCCTATTTGGCCTTATTTAGTGCAATTTATTAGGACTGTTTATAGGATATTTTAAAATTAATTACATTAACACCACTTCAACTATTAAAAAATATTGTCTTCTTCTCTTCATTCATAAATAAGTATATTTTGACCATATTAACTATATAAATCGTACAAGTAATCTTTCTGGATGGGAATAAAAGGAGGGTAAAACTAATGTATTTTTATAGTTGTGGATATTAAAATGAACGAGTTTATGGTGAATGAGGTCTTTTAATTTATGAGACAAAAATAACTTAAATAAATTGATTATTTGGAAATAAAAAGAAGGGTGTTTCTAATTTCTATTGTCATATAATTAATTTTTAATTAAAAAAAAGTTACACTAAACAGCTTATAGTTAAGATTCTCATATAATTTTTACATTTTTTCAGAAGGGCTCAGACCAAATGAGAAAAACAAGCTCCTTTACTAAGGTGTTGCTTAGAGTGTCCTAAATAAGTGTACTTTTTGACTTTTTGTACTAAAAAATTGAGAAAAAAAGATAGTTATTTAGGATAACTTTTTGTCTTTTTACAAAAAAAATGTGTATTAAAATATTGGATAAAATGGCAAAATTACATTTTTACCCCTACATTGTAGACTCATCAGTGACAGGCGGCAGGAGGATAGTACGGTTTGGTTGAAATGGTGCATGAGGCTTCACGGGTACTATTGAGCCGTGGGGGCCCACCACGGGTCCCGTTTCGATAATCCAAACCGTTCAATGTATAGAACTCGTTAAGTACTATATGTTTATGAAAAATCACTTTAATCGGATATCGATTGCTATGTGATCAGAACAGTTTTGTATGAAATTAATGGACAATGAAAAATAAACAGTTGAAAAAAATATGATTTGATCACATAGGTATTCATATCCGATCAACGTGATATTTTACAGGCATATAGTACTCGACGAGTTCTACATATTTAACGGTTTGGATTATCAAAACGGGACCCGTGGTAAGCCCCCACGGGCCCAACATTACCCTCCAATTTAATGAACATAGATATCTAATTTTCTTTTTTGTTCCTTTAACAGATCAATACGTACTTATGTACAATCAATTCAGTACCAGCACCGTCAACTTATTGGTTTGTATTAAAATATTGTGTAAATTAATTTTTTTATATTTTTAATTTGTGAATAGTGATAACTTTTTGACTTTTTGAATTTTTTCTGGTATGTCAAACCAGGCCTAAAGAAGATCCCCTTTTTTTTTTTAATTTTTTTGAAAATTTATATGTTATATTTAAGACTCTATCAATGTGTTGACTTGGCCAATTTGATCCGTCGACCGGTCTAAGGTCCAGGCTGAGTGTACCTTCTTAACCGTTCTCATTTGAAAAGTGATCTTTTTAAGCTAAACCGGTGAAATTCACTATTAAACTGATAAACCTGACGAATCAGCGGTTTGCTATGTATGGACTCTAGACCTATACAATTTCTGTGGGTTTGTTTGGTTTGTTTTTGGGAGAGTTGTTTTTGAAAAAAATTTTGGAGAGAGAGTTTAGAAATTTTTTTGGTTTGTTTGGTTGTATATTTTGGAAGAGTTGTTTTTTTTAGAGTTTGAGATGATTTGATATTTTGGGAGAATTTGAGTAGATGTGTGTGAGAGAAAAAGTAATTGAGAATGAGAGAGAAGAGAGAAAAAGTAATTGATTGATGTGTAAGAGAGAGAAAGTGATTTTGAAATTTTTTAAAAAAAAACTCAAACCAAATAATTTTTTAAAATTTTTTTTCTAAAATTCATCTCTCAAATGCAAACCAAACATACCCTGTATCTTCTCTGGAAAAGAAGGTCTCTTAGCCAAAATGGACGGCGGCAAAAAGCCAATAGAAGGGAGAGTTTTTTTTTTTTTTAAATCAACTACACTAGTTAATTTAAAAAAATTACGGTTATGTTCACTTTTACCTTTACAATCCTTTTTGTTGAGATTAAAAAGAAAAAAAGAAAGCTAAGATATTAAAATTCATGCAAACTCTCCAACTTCGTGCAATTTAAATTTTGAATCTTTTTAAATATATAAAGATATTATGGATCTTTATTTAATTTCAAAATATTTTAAAGTTACTAGATGATGATAGTTTGAAAAATATTATCTTAGGTCTTGTTCTGAAAATAGTAATTTTCTATGCTATTAATGGAGTAAAATTTGTTTTTAGAATTGAAAGCATTAAAAAAATTAAATAGAAGAAAAAACACTGAAATTGATGAGGTGGTAATTCCAACGGAAGATAGGTCGGACTAATCTATACTTCTGACAGCTTTGCTGGTCTTGAAGCCCACAGGAGGTGCCTGCAAAAAAGTCCAAAGGGGGAGGTAATTCCCCGGCGGACCCTCCGACGATTGAATTAGAATTAGATTGACTATATAAAGAGAGAAGAAGTGAACGAAGACCTGACCTCTAATGTGTCTTGAAAACTTCCTTATATCATTTGCTCATCATTTCTTTGTCCACTCCAAACTGTCTTGTTGGCTGAAAGTCCATATTCTAGATTGCATCGTTTGTGATGAGTCTGTATATTCCGACGTCAAGGGGTTGTCGTATTTAATGCTATAAGAGCTTCATTAATGGCAGATATATGTGTGCAATAACTTTGCAGGATCTTTGTCTGTTTATATGGCTATATCTCTACTTGGCAGGTGCTTTAATGCTATTGATCCTGGTCCATCATTGATTTCTCAAGATTACTGGGCCTTGATATCTAGTCCGTGGGCTGGGTCCTGAGTCATGGGCCGAACCCTTTTATGGACCTACCGATATCAGTAGTCTCCCATTCTTGAGTGCAACTTTAGTCCAACGAAGGGAATAAGTAAGGAGCCAATCGAGAGGAGAGCCGACCACGAAGGAGGGGCTGAGCAGGATGACCCATCTTGAGGAGCACCGACAGCGAAGGGGGAGCCGAGTGAGATGATCGAACTTAAGGAGGGCTGATTGCGAAGGGGGCCGAGCGGGATGACCGATCTTGAGGAGGGCCGATCGAGAAGAGGGCCGAGCGGGATGACCAATCTTGAGGAGGGCAGATCGTGAAGAGGGTCGAGCGAGATGACCGATCTTGAGGAGGGCCGACTGCAAAGGAGACTCAACGGGATGACCGATCTTGAGTACAGCAGACCGCGAAGGGAGCCGAGTGGGAGGACCGATCATGAGGAGGGCCAACTGCGAAGGTGGCCGAAAGGGATGACCAATCGTCAGGAGAGCCAACCGCGAAGGTGGATTAACTGTATGACCGATCATGAGGAGGGCCGACCACAAGGGGAGCTGAACGGGATGACCGATCGTGAGGAGGGCTAACCGCGAAGGGGGCCGAGCGAGATGACTGATCATGAGGAGAGGCAATGACGGTGCACGGGGCTCGGGGAACGATGATGTAACAACCTTCGTCACTGTTTACTGATTACCTACTGATTACTGTTAAACTGAGACTGATTGATTGAGTGTAACTGTTTAAATACATAATCTATCTGTTTGACTACCAAATTATCTGTTCTCGTCTTATGCATTAAACTGCAAATTGAAGGCCTTATCAGCGGCCAAATCTGAAATTGATTGATGTTCTGTGTTCCTCATAATTAAGGTGATCTTATGGCATATTTATCTGAAAATTGTTTTGGTATAATTAAATTAGATTAAAATAAACTAAATCAAAGAGTTGCCTTATTTACGGAATTGCCACTTAGTGGCCCACTTCATACCATATTTGAGGCTTGGTTTATGCACCTCATTCAAAACATTTCCTCAGCCCATTTTGAGAGCAAAGTCGGTTAGAGAGAGAGAGATTGGGAGAGAGAGTTTGGTTTCATCTTGAAATCGACTTGTATACTTGAAGAATTGAAGTGTGGATTGCTAAATTGAGCTTCTAGTCTTGTGATTGAGGATCTAAGGTAGAGTAATTACCTTCTTGTTTATGAATTGAATTACTCCTTGCATGGTTTAGAGGATTATTAAAGATTAGAGCCAAGATATGGCTTATTATGTTGAATTGAAGCTCATCTCTTGCATGCATGCTTGTATTGAGGAATTTAAAGTTGTTTTCATGGAAAATGTTACATGCATGCTCATATTTATGTTTAAGACCATGATTTCATCTTGTTCTTGAAGAAATGAGCTCAGTTGAGCTAACATTTGAGGCTTTGAATTGATTGAATTCATGGTTATTGCATGTTCATCATGTTTATGAAAATTGTTTCGAAAATGAGTTTAATTGAACTATCCTTGGGCTTTGATTTTATAAATTGAACTTGGAATCATGTAATATTATGAGTTTACAAGAGTTTTCCAGCAATTCAGCCCAAGAGGATCGTTTTTGATGCTTTGAAACTTGGTTTTGAACTTGGAGTTCAAATCTGGATTTTCCAGATTTTGGTCGTCCGCTCGAGCGGGGGAAGTGCCGCTTGAGCGGGGAAATTGAGCTCCCAGCATCTCTCACTGTTTTACAGTCCGCTCGAGCGGGGTATTGTACGCTCGAGCGGAGGCTTGTGTCACACGCTCGAGCGGGGACCTTTGTTGCATGTCCGCTCGAGCGGGGAAACCTGCGCTCGAGCGGGGAACTGTTTTTCTGAAAATTCTGAAACTGTTTTCTGAGTGCATCTTTGCATCCTCATTCCATCCTAGGCATTCTTAGGCCTAGGTTAAGGCATCTTATTGAGGATATAGATGTAGAACACACTGAGGCAAATTAGGGATTAAGTTATTATCTTTCCCAACTATGTAGCTTAGTGTGTGTTCAATCTGTTAACTGTGTAGGTTTGGCTTACCGAGGAGACGCTCTAGCTTACTGTAGCCCCGAACTCTGTGAGTAACGACTGTGTAAAGATATGTTCAAAAATGATTATCTTCTGAACCGATACTGTTTACTGAATTGAACTGTTTACCGAACTGATACTGTTTACTGAATAAATGTATGTCCCTTATGTTGAAATGTATTGTGGCATCCTTAGCACCTACTGTTCACTGTTATTGCCACTGTTACAGAGATCTCTGTCGGTTCCCAAGTTTGGAACCACTACTGTTTACTGTTATGATGGCCATTCTGTATTTCTGATATGGAACAACGTGCTGCACGGAGCTAAGTGCTACAAAGTGAACCACCTCTAAAGTCTGTGCGAGACACCTCTTGAATCCATAAGTACTACACTGTTTTCTGAAATGGTACCGTTACTGTTACTGTACTGTTACTGATGGCCATCATTCACTGTTTGGTCTGTTAAGACCCGGTCTTTTAAGACCTACTGTTTACTGTACTGTTATGCTAATGGATGTACCACATATCACTGTTTTAACTGAATGATTGTTATGGCCTGAAATATGAGCCACAAACTGATTGACTGATAAACTGACTGATATGACTGTTTTCAATACTGAAAGGACATTCATTCGTAACCCCTTTACGCTTTGTGTTATTCACTGGGCTTTAGCTCACTGCTCATATATATATGTAGGTGTACAGACACTGGACCGTTGCTAGAAGCGTCGGGGTAACTCCAGTTTTGTCAAGCCAACCACTGTGCCTCACTGCGAGGCTCCGAGCCTATCAAGCTATGGCTTAGGGGCTTAGGGGTGTTTTATTTCCCTGTCTGTCTCTGTAACTGTTTTGTTTACTGTATAGACTGATAGCACTGTACTGTACCGTTTACTGTACTGTTTAATAGGGATTAAGTCCCTGTACTGAATGATTGTATATATGATGCATACTGTTCTGTACTGAAAGTATTAATGTATGAAAAATCTTTTTGCATACAGAATGTCACAGCTCGTTGGACATTGTTTATTTACTGTAATGGCTTCCGCCATGCCCCTGTACTCTGTTTTACTGTATTACTGTCAAGCAAGCCTTCGGTAATCTCGGATTACTGGCCGGTTACGGTGCTAAACTCATAGGGGCGGGTTTGGGTCGTGACAGATGAAGTATGTGATGATATGAAGTGAAATAAACAGGGAAGAGGAAATAGGTGGGATGGGTTGATGGACGAATCGTGGCCGTACACATGGGGTAATTGTGGGCAGTGGTGAGGGAAATGATGCGTTAGTAGGAAGCGAAGGGTTAGTATAGGACATGGAAAAGGCGGGGGTTTAACTTTGGGAAATTTTCAAACTGACGAATTTTAACCGCGATCCTTGGAAAATAGGTAAACCCTGGGCCTTTAGGGTAATACGTTTTACTTACTTGATTGCAAAAAATCATTGTATTCTACACTTAAGCTCCTTCGTCGCAATGGACTCTCCCCTCTTGCAAATCGCAGATTTCCTAGAGCCCGCAACCAAAGCAATTGTCAAAAACGTGGTAGAGATGGCCCAAGACAAAGCAACAGCTGTGGGGTTAGAATCGTTAAGAGAGGATAATGCGGTAGAGTTGGCGGAGCAGTATAGGGCGGGGAGGGGTGTGGAGCGGCCGGTGGGATCTGCGTCAACGACGATGATGGCAGCAGTCCAGCCCATTAGCCAAGTGGCGCCCGACCATTAGCACACCAAAGCGGACAAGTCTGTGTTAACGGCAGAAGATCTGGAGCAGATTCGGAGTAGGTATTAGATTCCGGAGGAGGTGGAGTTGAGAGTGCCGACAATGAAGGAGAAGGCGTCGGATGCACTACCAATGGAGTTTACATTGTACGAAGAGACATTGCATGGGGGCCTGAGGTTGCCCCTTCCGCAGTTAGTTGTGGATGTGCTAAACCGTCTGGAGGTGGCCCTAGGGCAATTGATGTCGAACGCATAGAAGATAATATTCATCTGCACGATCGCGTGGCCACGGGCGACTGGGGGGGAAGCAATGACTGTGGATGAATTTTTTTCATTCTACAAAGCCTCAGGCCAGTAGGAGACCTGGATGACGCTGCAAGCAATGGCGGGGTTGCCCTCGTCGGTAAAGGGTTTGAGGCTGAGATGGTTTTATGTGTCAGCGAATGGCGAGAAGGGGGTGAGCATGAGTTGGAAGGTTCCCACGAAGTCGCTGGAACCAAAGTTGGAGGTGGTGGCGGAGAGTAAGGTAAAATAGGTGATGGAGTGGAGGGAAAAAGAACGACTGAAGTGGGACGATCTTGTCCAACCTTCAGCCCTCTTTACTTTGAACCTGGGGCCGAAGCCAAACGAAGGAGACCCTGCGCCAGAAGAGGTAGAAATGAGGAGAAAGACGCAAGAGGCGGAGAACAAGCGTGCGTTCGTGAAGGCCAACAAATACAAAGAGCAGCAATTAGGCCCAGAGCCCAAGTTGGTCGTGAAGAGACCTGTCCGACCACGACTAAAATCCTTGGGCGAGAAAGACTTAACTGATTTCGTGCCATTGCGAGTGCCAGTGGGCCCGCTAAAAGAGAGAAGTGATAAAGAGGTGAAGCTGATATTGAAGAGGAAGAGGAGAAAAGTGATCGCAAAGGGTGGAGAAGAAGAGCCCATGGTGAAGAAGATAAAAGAATGAGTGGCGGAGAGGCCCTCAAAAATAGGGAAAGAAGAGAGCAGGGTTAAGGGGAAGAAGGTAATGGATGATCGAGAAGGGTTGCCAAAGGGCGATTAGGTGACAGACCTGCCGTCCAAGGATGTGCCCTGCAAAGAAGTGCCGCCAAGGTAGGAGGTGGATGTAAAGCGGTCGGGCGAAGCAGAGGGGGTGCCGCGTTGAATACCTCCATGCACCATGTTTGTGCAGTGGTTGGCTACCTAGGAGGTGATAAGAGCGAAGCGAAGGTGGCCACAGACCATCTGTTGGGGGCTATAGAAGATACAGCCATGCAGAGTGTGGCGCGATTTACAGAGGTCAACCTCCTTAGAGGATTCTGCTCAGCGCAGATGGAAGCGGCGACCCTGGCTGCAGCCCTTCTAGGCAAGGCAGTGGAAGCGAAGGTAGAAGCGGAACCGCTGGAGGCCGAACTAGAAAAGGCAATGGCGCAAGTCCAAAACTTAAGGGGGAAGGTAGCTGGCTGGAGAAAAGCGACGCGGAGCGCCTGTATGAAAGGTCTGGCCTACGCTCAGAGAACCAAAAAGATGGAGGTGTTGGCGGTGGTGTAGGGTTATTTGACTGAGCATGCCAGGATGAGTCAGGGTGAGGTTGCATCCGAGCTGTCAGCCACCAAGTCTGAACTGGAAATGGTATGCCACAGGGTGATATCACTAGAGTTTGAGCTGACAAGCAAGCAGAAGATGACTGAATAGGCTCAACAAGCCTGTGCTACCACCAAGGAGAGGTTGGAGGAGGCCCTTGTGAACAATGAGGAACTACGTGACTCGGCCGTGAAAGATAAGGAGGATACGGACGTACGTATCGCTGATTTGGAGAGAGCCTTGGAATAAGTGAAGGCGAAGACAGCAGAGTTGGCCAGAATGAGAGAATCTAAGAAGGCTGCCTATCCAGATCTGTGTAAGGCGATAGTGGAGCAGTTTAAGTTATCCTCAAATTCCAAATGGTTATGGATGCAGCGGTGGCGAGGAGCTTGGCCAGAGAGGGGGATGGTTGGGCTGGACCATCGAATGTCGCCACTGCGGAATTGGTGGAGGAGGAAACCAAAAAAGAGATAATTCGATGATTTCAGCAGCCGGATTATTACAAACATGAGATGAGCGTGTATTAGGACAGTGGCTGGACTAGCTTTAAGTATAAGGCGGAGGAGCTCTTCCCAAGCACAGATTTTAGCAGGGTGAGGCCAGGAGATGAAGACATTGCCCAAACCCCGCTGGATGAGGGCGTCGAAGAAGAAGACTTGGTATCCAGTGAGGGCGAGGAAGGGAGAGCCTAGGCCTCAGGGTTGTTCATGTCGTATCTTGTTTATTATTATATTTTAGTTGTTTTTTGTTTTTTTGTTTTTGTTTTGGTGTAGAGATGTAATTTCTATAATGAGATGTATGGTTTTGCAAGATGTTAATAAATAAAAATTGGAATATCTTTTGTGAGTGCTGTGTTTGTATTGTGTGAGGATGATTAATGCCTTAAACTGTTGGAAAATATGGAAATGGCCTTAGGTAAAACTGGATAAATAATTTAACTTGGGTAAAAATGGCCTTGGAAATTTTGGCTAGCATATTTGAATGGACATGTGAATAGGACCAAGGATTGTACGGTTTAACTTAGTCTGGATAAGCTTTTCAAGGTCAGTCTGACTGAGACTTTAGAGGGCTTAGTCTGGCCGAGCTATGGTTAAGTCAGTTTGGCTGAGCTCTTCATGCTCAGTCGGGACGAGCTCATCAGGCTCAGTCTAGCTGAGGCTATGTTTAACTCAGTCTGGCTGAGGTTCTGTAAGGCTTAATCTGGTTAAGGCCATTGTAGACACCCCATTTCTGACCGACCTTAAGACTCAGACGTCACCGATTGAGCGCTTGGTGATGTTGCATATTGTGCTCGTTCAGAAGTCTCAGAGTCGCGGCCGTGCGCCCTGCCTCCGGACTTCCGAACTCTCTTCTGTGCCCTGCCTCGGTTTGCGAACCAGACTCGATTTTTTCTCTGTTTTCTTCCTGAGGGGAGGGAGAGGTCTAGCAGATCATCTTTCAGTGGCCGTGCGCTACTTTTTGTGGCCGTAGGCCATTTTGCCCATTTCGGAGCCCGGTTCCCGGTTTTCGGAGCCGTCAGGCCGTGTGTCTCGGTTCGGGACCGCCCAACCATCTCCGATTCCTCCGGTTCTTGGCAAGTGCCTCTGTTTTATCATACCGAGGGACACTGGGGCCTCAGATACCCACTTCGTGGCCAAACACCATTTTCGGTGCTTAACGGCCGGTTTTCGAGCCCCGAACCTCGCGGTTTGGCCCCCGAGCATTCGTTTCGCATCGATTTTCATTCATTCTTGGCAAGTGCCTCTGTTTTATCATAACGAGGAACACTGGGGTCTCAGATACCCACTTCGTGGCTGAATGCCACTTTCGGTGCTTACAGCCGGTTTTCGGGCCCCGAACCTCGCGGTCTGGCCCCCGAGCATTCATTTTGCATTAGTTTTTGTTCAAGTTTGGCAGGTACCTCTGTTTTAGCACCAGGAAGATCACTGGAGGGTGGGAGGCCAGCAATTATCTCAGATAACCAGTTTCGCTCCTCCGCCGCCCGTTTTTCTCACTTCCGGGCTAATGTTGAATACCCTAGGCCCATTTTCTTCCAACCACAACCACATATTTGTGATGAGGGCACATGGGAGGACACCAAAAAGTGGTGGTCGGCCAGTAATTGTGGTTTTCATTTTTGAGCCTCTCCTTCAAGTCCAATGTTGTGACTCCTGTTTCAGAGTTACCAAATTCCAACCTTGGGACCTTGTTCTACACACCTGGGAGGACACCAAGGTGTGGTGGTCTGCCAGCAATTTTTGACTTCATTTTTGGCCATGGCCGGCCGGCCAGGGGGAGTGGCTGGCCGACCAGTTGGGGTGGCCGGCCGGCCACCTTCAAGAAATTCACCTGGCCGGCCAGCTTTCTGCTTTTGAACCCTTTACAGCTGTCCAGCTGTTTTTCAAAATATCTCAGCCCTCCGGGGGATATTTTGGGAGGGAAAGCTTGGGTGCATTTCCCTCCCCTTTTACACCCCTTTCTTGCCCATTTAAGGGGCTGACCTTCTCCTTTGCTAGGGTTAGAAACTTTCTTCTCAAGACTTCATCTTTCAAAACCTCCATTTTCATCCTCAAAAGCTCCAAAAACCTTCAAGTTCCTAGCCCACTTGTTCATCAACCCTAAGCTTCACCATCACCACCTCCATTCCAGCAGCAAAGGAGGATTTTTCAAAGGCTAAGGACCAGCAAATTCAAGCCAAGAAGCATCAAAAGCTTGATCTTCAAGGGTAAGTCTCAAATTCCCTTTTTCTAGCTTATTTTTGCTTCAATTTTCTACCCTATTTGCTCACTGTTTTGGGCTCCGACCCCTACTGATTTTGTGCTTATTTTGAGCCCCTCTACAACATTGTAGAAGGGCTCAACCTTGTTTGATACCTCTATCATGCTCTTCCTTCAATATCACCTCTTATGCCAATATTTTGCATGCTTTGTTTGGATTATGAGTGATCTGTTTTCGAGCATGAAATATGCTGTGAGTGGGCCTATTTTGAGCCCCTCTTAAATATTGAAGAAGGGCTCAACTATGTTTGGTGGTTCTATCATGCACTTGTTTTGTAATTCTTCCAATTTACCGTAAAATTGCATGGTTTCTTTAGCCTATTTGAAGTCTGATTTTGAGCATTCCATTAACTGAGATTGAGCTTATTTTGTGTCCCTCTACATTATTGTAGAAGGGATCAACTTGGTTTGGAGTCTCCATGTTACACTTGCCTTTATATCTCTCTTTGACCCCACTTTGCATGCCTTTTTAAGCTTATCTAGCTTCTGATTTGAGCCTTCATCAGGCTAGGAAAGAGCCTTGTTTTGTCCTTCTCATGATGTTTTGTTAAGGGTCTTAGGCCATTTGGTGCATGCTTTTGGTACTTCATGTAATACCATCTTTGATTCCGTAAAATTGCATGCTTTGTTAGGCTTGCTTAGATTCTGTTTTGAGCCTTCATCAGGCTTAGAAAGTGTCTTAAAATGACCCATTCTTCATGTTTTGTCAAGGGTCCAAAGTTGTTTGGTGCATGCTTTTGGTACCTCATGTTATAGCCTTTGTTGGCTCATTATTTTGCATGCTATGTTGAGCATATCTACATACTGAATTGGGGGATGTTATCTCTTATAAATGTGCATATTTTTGGTCCCTCTTTAATGTTTTAGAACTGTTTTGTTTGGTTTGAGCATTGTATATACTACTTGTTTTGTAATTCCCCTCTTTTTCCCCATTTTTGCATGCTAATTTTGGCATACTTGTGGTTGTTGTTTAGCCTTGCTTTGTACTGAAAAAATGTTATTTTAGGGGCTGCCTTGCTACTGTTTTACATGTCATGTGTCAATTATGCATGTTTAGTAGGGCTGTAGGCCATTTCGGGTGCATTACATCGCGTTTCGGGCATCGGGTGTAATTTTGTCATAATTCGGGGGCTGTTTGTGCATCATTTTAGCTGCTGAAATTGGCATTTTCCATATGCCATATGTCACATCTCATTCGCATGTCATTTCTGTGCCTTAGGGCCATGCCTCGGTTTGCGTGCCCGTGTGCACGCATTTTGAGGCAGCTCATTTTCATCTTACGGCAGCTTATGTGAGTGCGGCCGAGGCCCTCTCATGTTAGTGTAAGCCCAATTTGCATTTTCCATGTCATTTGCATTGCGTATGCCACCGCCTCGGTTTGCGTGCCCGTGGGCACGCATTTCGAGGCAGCTCATTTTCATCTTACGGCAGCTTATGTGAGTGCGGCCGAGGCCTCTCATGTTAGTGTAAGCCCAATTTGCATTTTCCATGTCATTTGCATTGCGTATGCCACCGCCTCGGTTTGCGTGCCCGTGGGCACGCATTTCGAGGCAGCTCATTTTCATCTTACGGCCTCTTTGTGGGAGTGCGGCTGAGGCCCTCTTATGTTAGTATAAGCCCATATCGCATTCCGTATGCCATTTTAGATCTGTTGCATTCCGTATGCCATTTTCTCGTTTGCGTGCCCGTGGGCACGCATTTCGAGACATCTCATTTTAGTCTCATTGTATATCATATTCCATGTTATTTCATGTCTTAGGATCATCGCCTCGGTTTGCGTGCCTGCGTGCACGCATTTCGAGGCATCCCATTTTCATAGCATTGTGTATGTTAGGATTGTATCTTAGTTGCATTTCATGCATATCATGCATATTGCATTGTGTTCGGGATAGGAATTAGCCCGGGCACGGAAAACGAGGCACGTTCCGTACTCTGAGTGACGGAACGGGTCTCAATTCCCTAGTCACTGACACTCCGGATTACCCATGATGGAGTTAGGTTTTGTTGTAGCATTCATCTGCATTGCACCCAATATTGAGTTGTGCAATCCGATTCCTTGGCCATCATGCATCGTTATGCGTGATTGGTGGCACGAGGATCGAGGCATGCATATATTTGTGAAATACATTGCTATGCCCTTTTCCTGCTCTCTGTTGCAGCAAGATAAGGAATCAGCAACTTTTCAGAGTCTGGCGCGCATTTCGAGAAACATTGCAAACAGAGGCTAAATTGGGCATCCCAGTGGATTTCCGCGCAACGCAGTCCAGCATACATCATTCATCAGAAGCGAGGCAGCCCCTGGCTTGCATGCCAGTTTAAAGCTTTCTTAGTTAATCTGTTAATTAATTAGGAATCTGTATTATTTCGGACTGTATTATTCTTTTATTCGGACTGTATTATTTATTCGGACCCTCTGCGCGAGGGCATAATTGTAATAAGTGTGGGTGAGTGTGATGTATGTCTTCCAACCCCACGTCTTTCTTCCCTTTTATTTACCCGCTTATGATGGTTAGATATAGGGCATATTTCAATTAGCATACAGTATGACAGCATGTTTGCATCATTCATCTGTTTTGCACGCACCGGGCTCGGCGCATCATACAAACTGCATTTGTACTTCAATTCCAAAATGAGTACATGTTAGCTGTAGCATTTCACATACCATGTTTAGAATAGCCGAGCCTGCTATAGTTGCATTATTGCATGTGTTGCATTAGGCATTTCTGTATATTTAGGATCATGCATTGATTTCTAATAAGTTTCTGTTTTGACTTGGAGTACTCGGTGAGTTTTATGCTTTAGCATCCTTGCATGCGTGTGAGTGATTGCCATGAATAGCATGCTTGCCATGAGGCTATTTGCTTATGTGATATTACTGCCTGAATGCCTGTGGGTGGAGGTTGTGTTACTTGAATTGGGACAATGCGTTGACTGTTTGTTTTAAGCCCACTAGATAGTGGCAAAATCATGTTTTCTAAGCCTACCTGAGGGTGGCAAATCCGCGTCTTAGCCTACCTGCGGGTAGCACCATCAAACCATTTTCAAATAAACAAACATGAAATGTTTTGTTCCAATTCAGGCGACCCAGTCTATACTTGTTTGCTGCGAGCATCACATAGTAACCTAGGCTAATAACCGAATAAGAGCATACAAGTTTTCAAAAACAGATATCATGGTTAGTAGAGGCCGGTCTTTGACCGGGCGAGCGGGGGTGCTCATGAAGTGACCTTCCCCAATCGTACCCAAGTTCCCGAGCCGAGGCAACTTTGGTGATGACGGACACGTGGCCTTTGGCACCGAGTCAGGGTTCCTAAATTTCCCATTTAAAAAACATTTAGGTGGCGACTCTGTATCTGGCGAAGCAGTCCATGTTTGGCACTTCTTTCAAAAAAATCTGTTTTCAAACGATTTGCCGGATTTGGACTCTTTGGTTCAAGATTAAGAACCGTGACATTTGAGTCCTTGAACTGTAGTGACCCCAACATGAACAGAACGGGACTTAACCTCCCGGGGCGTTCGGGGACGTCTACAGTTTCTGGCGACTCTGCTGGGGGATTTAGAGAACTTGACTCGAACTCATGATATCTGTTTTGACTACACTTGTGTGTTTCTTTGCATTTCATTTGCATTGGTGCGCCTAGGAACCCGTGTTTTGCCATATGCCATTCCCGAACGATTTCCGGAGGCTTGTCTTGTCAAGCATGTCCATAAGGCTGATCGGCTCTGGGCTCTGACAGCATGGGAACACAAAACCCCGTTTTACCGGGGCACCCTTTTTGACCATTCGACCATGTGCATACTCGGATCCTTAGTGACCATTCCAAATTGGACAGGTTGCTTACCCGTTTATAGGTTGTTTGAAACCGCTGCGGTGCGTAGTGAAACCTAGTCCTGACAAAATAGGACAGGGAACCCTACCCCAACATAGGGTGTTTGGCTCTCACTTATCTTGCTATGTGCTTGTTAGAGTGCGTCTCTACAGGGAATGCATGTATCAGTTTGTTTGGCATCAGGCATGCGGGCATCAATCAGTATCTGAGAAATCATTGTCTGCGGATATCCGATTCAGTTTTGGAGAACAGTGAAACAGGAAAGTGATCAGTGTGTGAGGACAGTGTATTTCCAGCTTATCAAAACTGCGTGTTGTATGCCCGACTGTGTGTTGTGTGTATTTAATTTAAGCTGTTATGCTGCCCGTTTTTCTGGTCATTTATTTTTGCTTAATATCTTTTTGCTAGGGCAGTTTTTGCACGATTGCTCCGAACCAGTGATACCCCCAAGCACTTGGACACGAGGTCGCCGACTCAGCCGATCCGAGGATCTCGTTGACGGACATCCAGTGTTCCACTCTCTGCCCAATTGTTAGAAAAAGAGAAGAAAACCAGGGACGCAGTGTATCAGAACAGAGGTTGTCAGAACCGTGGGTTACTTCATTAGAGACATACAGTCAATCAGATGGAACAGCAGAATACATCAGTGGTAGAGGCCGATGATGCGCCCAGATGCAAGAAAGCATGAGGCAGATGCAAGAGGATTCCATCCGCCAAACGGAATTTTCAAACAGCAGGCGCTTCATGGCCAGCAGTCCGAACTGATTACCAGATTACAAAGCAGAATGCAGCATCTGCTTCACACCAGGTCCCTCCTCCACTAGGGGCGCATCAGGTCCCTCCTCCGCCAGGAGCTTTACTACCTGAACAGATACCTACTGGCCAGAATGCCCCTCCAAATCCTCAGAATACCAGAACACCCAGAATACCTCCCAGATCCACAGAATGCTCCGCAAACTTTCAAAACGTTCAAGAGGACACGGAGTCTTCCAACGGGGCTGGCTCCGCCCCTGCTTCCGCCGCAACTGTCCAAGAATCTTACACCTAATCACCCGGACTCTCCATTTGATTCGAGGTAGACAACAGCTCTGAATTGAGCAATTGGAAAAGCTTCTTCAAGAATCACAGGGGTGAAGGCCATCCCAGACATTGAAGACGGCTACACTGACGTGGCCGTGACACTGCCGGACAGATTTAAGATGCCGCAGATTGACCGTTTTGATGGATCTGGAGATCCTATGGTCCATCTCCGACTTTTTCCGACATCTTAAGGCCGATGGGCTTAACCCGATCACAGAAGCTTTCTTTGTTCGGTAGAACTTTGTCGGGGGTTGCGGCCATCTGGTACGCAAAATTGGAAGATGATGAGAAGAAATTGGGATGAGCTAGCCGAGGCCTTCGTTGCACAATATTATATAATACTCAGATCGAGATTACAACGCGTGATCTCGAAACGACGAGGCAGGAACAAAAAGAGACTTTCTCTGATTTTGTACTCGGTGGAGAGCAAGGCATCGATGATGACCTTAAGGCCAACTGATAAAGATCAAATCCGGATGATTGTGCGCAATCTCCAACCTAAGTTAATGCAGAAAATGATCGTACTCCCTTTCCCCACCTTTTCAGATTTACACGAAATGGGGGTACAGATCGAAGATGCGATGAAGCAAGGATTGATCGATCAGGATCGGGAGCAGCCCCGAAGAACGTTCAACCGTAATAACAATGCGGGCCCGAGTGGCTCTGCCAATACAAGGACTCCAGAGGTCGGTATGGTCACCACCACTCCCCCTCCCCAACCAAGGCCCGCAGCGGCCACACCTTTTTCTGATGCATCTGGAGCAGTAACCAAGCCTCAAGATACCAATCCAGAGGCCAACGAACCTTCTCCCCACTATATATGCCTTTGTCTAAAGTCCTCGGGGTTCTAGTCAGAAAGGGGCATCTGAAACCCCTGGAACCGAGGCCCCCACCAAATCCACTCCCCCTTCCCACAACCCAGCCAAATACTGCACATACCACCAGCAGCATGGTCATGACACAGACCAGTGTTACCGGCTGCGTCATGAGATTCAGGACCTCATTGACAAAAATATCATTCTACCTCCCGAGAGACCCAACGTCACAACCAACCCACTCCCCAAACATAACCAAGATCCACCACCCAAAAGAGTCAATTCATCCAAACTGGGGTCGTGTCCTACGATCCTAGTATCTATATTACCCCCTCCCACCTACCCAAGCCGGAGGTGATCCTCCCTGATTGCACTGAATTGTGCATGTTGGACACCTTCACCACCCAATCTGAACCAAAGGTGGTGACCACCGAAAATGGAATGGGGCAGGCTTCCGAGGAGAGCAAAACTGTTGAGTCTGGGATGGAACAGTCTGGGAATCTAGCTGGAAGAGCTTACGATCCCAGTGAATATATTTTGCCAATGGGCCAGCCTAAGCTGAGTGTGGGTTGCCAGAGAAGACTGAACTGTGCATGATCCGGGGGACAGACCTGAACAAGGGGCAGATGATCTGACTACAATGGAACAGGATTTCGCCAACCTCCAATTTTCAACGACCATGAATCAGCGGATGCAACTATCAACTGGTTTGAATACGGGGAGTCAGCGGAAGTTACTGGGTGGTTAGATGATCAGCCAGACATCGTGGAATTTCAATCAGAGCAAGGCCCGGCAGGGGCAGAGGTATCAATAATGGCCGGAAGGGCCGAGAGTCAGATTGAATTGCCGGAGAGCGCCGGTACGAAGAATTTCGCTCAGAGCAAGACATTTTGAAAACCGAACAACAATTGACACTGGAGGAACAAGAAGAAGAAATGGGATTCTGAGAGAGCCCGAAAAGCCAAGAAGCATGAGGAAGTTGAAAGTGCTGTGCAGCACGAGGGCAGACATGCTGTGAGCATGTGGAAGGAAAATGCTGAGAGTGCAAACATGCCTGAACCAGATAGGTGTTTGTTGAATGCCAGTGGGATGTGGTGGGAAGACGACGACTTATGTCTTGCCCATACGGATGAAGATTGGGCAGGTGCTCAACCAGATGACATTGGTACCTCGATGAGGTGGACCACATGACCAGGAGCGGGCGGTATTCAAACCCCCACACTTGACCAACCCGAGGCATCTGGGAAAGATAAAGAGGCTGAAAAGCAGAGAGAGAGAAACAGATAGAAGAAGAGGCTGTACTGAGACAGTTAAAGAAAATACAAGCAGACATCTCCATCTGGGGACTGCTTATGGCTTCAAGGGTACACAGACAGGCTGTCCTATCTGCTATGGACAAAGCCAAACTTTCCATCGATACTACACCAGAGCAGCTGGTCGGCCTGGTCTTTCCGGGAGGGGTTCCCCGGCATTAACCTTCTCAGATAAGGAATTGCCGCCTGAGGGCGTGAATCATAACAAACCTCTCTACATCTCTGTTGAGTGTAGAGACAAGTGGATACCGGTGGTACTTGTTGATACCGGATCTGCTATTAATGTCTGCCCAGTCAGAAGGCATATGCAATCGGGTTAAAGCCCGCGGACTTCACGCCAACAACTCAGTGCAAGGCTTATGATAATACGAGTAGGGAAGTGATGGGGATTGTCAAGATTCAAACAAGGTTGGTCCAGGACAACACGACGTCGAATTTCACGTCTTGGACGTTCCCGCAACCTTCAACTTACTCTTGGGGCGGCCGTGGCTGCACCAAGTAAAGGCAGTCTCCTCAACTCTGCATCAGATGGTGAAATACCCCTATGGAAAGGGAGTAGCCACTGTATTTGGGAACTCGTCAATCCATCCCTCCCGAGGTATCTACGCCGGTCCTGGACATTGAGCATGGCACAGAAGATGTCTTCTTATCAGGATTCACTTTGGCCGAGGCCGGGTAGTACAGAATTATGGCTGTGAATGAAGGTGTGTACGTCAGTGCCCAATCAGTCTACCTCATGAACAAGCTACAGCATATTCCCGGGATGGGATTAGGAAGAAGCGGCAGGAAAGGAGTCGCAGCGTTGGCCGAAGTGCCACACAATCCGCATACCTTTGGACTGGGTTATCTGCCCACCAAAGAGGACTGGGTGAGGAAAGGAAAGGAAATGGCCGGCAGGGCCAGAGCGAAGCAGGCTGGGAAGCCGTTTGACCTAATACACAGGCCCATTCAGGGTACCCTGAACGGACGCTTTGTCCGGGAGGGGAAGATTTCCATTTTGCGGCTTCCCAGAGCCGTGGATAAACGCGGAGAGGAAGCGCGTACCAGGCTTTCGAAATCTTCTTCGACCTGCAACTGTCCGGGATGATGTTGCCACAGAGCAGACAGACCCAACAACTGAGGCTGAGCAGAATAAAGCAGGGGATCCTGAGGGCAGAATTTTGAAATGGGGTAGCACTGGCATGTCTCCTCTCTGATCCTCCGATCGACCAAGAGTGCTTGGGGGATAACTTCGAGGTTTCCATGATTGGGGATGAAACGGCTGCGAGCCAACCAGCAGCTATCTTGGATGCATCAATCGCACCCTCTCTCACTTGGCAGTACGAGGAGGGATTTTTGTCCAGCAGTTCCGGGTCAGGTAGTGAGCCGGAATCTGATTCCACTGAGTCCTGTGAGTCGGAATCAGGTTCCAGCTCGACTGAGTCTGAGTCTGGTACTCCTGGGGATGTTAACCCGGATGCCACAGTCCTGTCCAGGTCGTCTTTTTCCTTTTCTTTTGAGTCTGTTGTAACAGAAGAATTGGACGATTTGGATGAACTTAATGAGAATGAGGTGAATGTGGTTTCCGAGTATTTCTCTGTGCCTTGATTTATTGCATTAATTCAGACTTTCAAAACTTTGATGAAAACGACGAGGACGAAGTTCCTCCGGTTTTACAACGTTTAATTGAGCAAGAGCAAGAGAGATTTGTTAAGCCATTAATGGATGAAATCACCGTGAACATTGGTACTGAGGAGGACCCGCGGCTGGTCCAGATCGGGTCCACGTTGTCTTCTGAGGAACGCGAGCGCTTAGTCGCTTTATTAAAAGATTTCAAAGATGTTTTCGCGTGGTCCTACGAAGACATGCCTGGAATCGATCCTGAGATTGTACAGCATCGGATCCCCCTTGACCCCGAGGCCCGACCTGTCAAGCAGAAACTCAGAAGGATCCGCCCGGATTGGGCTCTCAAGATTAAAGAAGAGGTCACCAAGCAAATTGACGCAGGCTTCCTGCTGGTATCAGAGTATCCGACTTGGTTGGCCAACATTGTTCCGGTGCCGAAGAAAGATGGCAGGATCCGGGTGTGTGTAGACTTCAGGGATTTGAACAAGCTAGTCCGAAGGACGACTTCCCTTACCGCACATCGATGAGTTGGTAGACTTCACAGCAGGGCATGCATTGCTCTCATTCATGGATGGCTTCTCAGGATACAACCAGATAGTGATGGCACCAGAAGACAGAGAAAAGACTGCATTCACCACCCCGTGGGGGACATACTGCTACCGGGTAATGCCGTTTGGGTTGAAGAACGCTGGAGCTACTTATCAACGGGCCGCGACCACAATACTACATGATATGATCCACAAAGAGGTTGAGGTGTACGTGGACGACATGATTGTCAAGTCCAAGGAAAGAGAGGGCCACTACACCGCCTTGCATAAGTTTTTCCAAAGGATCAGGGAATTCCGGTTGCGGCTAAACCCTCAGAAATGTACATTCGGTGTTACAGCGGGAAAAATGCTGGGTTTCTGATCACACAAAGAGGCATCGAGGTCGATCCTTCCAAAATCAAGGCCATCTTAGAAATGCCACCACCAAGGACTGAAAAGGAGGTGCGAGGCTTTCTGGGTAAAGTGCAATTCATAAGACGGTTTATCTCAAAATTAACCTTGACTTGTGAACCACTTTTTGGTCTCCTGAAGAAAGGCAAGAAGTTCCAATGGGACGGCCGATGCCAAGCTGCATTTGAACAGATTAAAGAATATTACAGAACCACCCGTGTTGTCACCACCAGAACCAGGGAAACCGTTGATTTTGTATCTGTCAGTAACTGAAACTACAATGGGCTGCATGCTTGCACAAGAATCAGAGGACAAGGTGGAGAGAGCCATCTACTATCTCAGCAAGAAGATGCTGGAGTATGAGACCCGGTATACACCGCTGGAAAAGGCTTGCTTAGCTCTGGTATGGGCTACCAGGAAGCTGCGGCACTACCTGTTAGCTCACTCTGTAATGTTGGTTTCACGACTTGATCCCATCAAATATCTCTTCGAGAAACCAGCGCTTACGGGTAGGCTAGCTCGTTGGTTGCTGTTGCTCTCCGAATTTGATCTCACATACGTGACGCGCAAGTCAGTGAAAGGAAGAGCAGTGGCAGAGTTCCTTGCCGACCACCGGTTGAGGGGATGAAGCAGTTGAGTACCTGTTCCCAGATGAATCAATTCTGCATATCGACGATGAAACTGGACGATGTACTTTGACGGAGCGTCAAATCAACATGGGTATGGGATAGGAGTGTTGCTGATAGCACCCGATGATTCCCGTATCCTCTAGCCTTCAAACTCCGATTCAAAGTCTCGAACAATGAAGCAGAATACGAGGCGTGTATCGCTGGTTAGAAGCAGCCCTGGAACTAGGGGCAAGACGGTTGGACGTCATTGGGGACTCGAACCTTGTTGTGTCTCAAGCTAAAGGAGACTGGAAAGTAAAAGAGGAAAAGATGATGATGTATCACCAGACCTTGGATTTGCTGATTCCTCGGTTTGAGAAGCTAAGTTTTACTCATCTACTAAGAGAGAACAACAGGTTCGCAGACGCTTTAGCAACTCTATCTTCTATGATAGACATCCCGTGTGGAGTCCGGATGCGTCCAGTCATCATCGACCAGAAATTCGCACTGCCTATGAGTCGATTGCAGCCATAGATGAAGTTCAGGACGAACACCCCTGGTACTACGACATCTGGAATTTCTTGGAGAAAGAAGCATACCCGCAGGGGTAATGCCAAAGACAAAAGAGCAATCAGAAGAATGGCAGTTCAGTTCATCATCTGCGGGGGTAAACTGTATAAACGGGGTCATTTGGGAATGCATAAACTGTGTGTTGATGCCGAAGAGTCAAAGCGTCTGATGGAAGCCATCC
>JAPPVO010000036.1:36543818-36616042 GCA_030407325.1 Camellia japonica | reverse complement strand
CCTTCGGTTAGAAGCGTTTGGGACGTGTGTCCGACGCTTATACCACCTCGTTGGTTAGAAGCTTCGAGTTGTGTGCCCAATGTTTATACCACTCTTTCGGTTAGAAGCGTTTGGGACGTGTGTCCGACACTTATACCACCTCATTGGTTAGAAGCATCGGGTTGTGTGCCCGATGTTTATACCACCCCTTCGGTTAGAAGCATTTGGGACGTGTGTCCGACGCTTATACCACCTCGTTGGTTAGAAGCATTGGGTTGTGTGCCCAATGTTTATACTACTCTCCTCTGGTTAGAAGCGTTTGGGACGTGTGTCCGATGCTTATACCACCCCTCTGGTTAAAAGTATTGGGTTGCGTGCCCGATATTTATACCACCTTTCTGGTTAGAAGCGTTTTGAATATGTTTCGACGCTTATACCTCTCTGTTTTGGTTAAAAATGTTGGAGCGTGCTCTGATGATTATATCACCCTCCGGTGTTTGCACCGCTCCCTTTTCCCTCTCGCGCGTGGCGTGTTAGGATGCTTTGGTTAAATGCATCTGGACGAATCCCGATGCTTATACCGCTCTTTGTATCGATTGCATAATAGTTGGATATGTTTTACCTGTTATTGTTCTCTGTGGTTCGGAACCTTGGGGTGTGTCCCTGGGTTCACACCATTTCACTCCTCGCGTGTGCCACGTGTGAGGATCTTATTTACAGCCCCGGGTGCACCAAACGGTTGTTGCTCTTTATCTTTCCTGCGTGAAGCACAGTTAAGATTGTATAATTTTTTTACATCCTTTCCGCATGAAATGTAGTTTGGTTCGTGTTAACTTGCTTATGTACGAGTTAGCTGTAGCATTTCTTTGCACAACGTTTGCATCTAGATGTTTCATTACAACCCTCATTGCATGATCATAAGTTATATTCTGCATTGTGCATGTCATTTTGCATTTTGCCCCAGCCTGCGGGCACATCTATATTGTTATCTTGCTTGTTTGTCTAAGTCTCCAGTCTTGTCAAAAATGGGTCGTCTCTACGCTTTGACATTCACTCCCGTCATTTCATGACTTTTGAGTTCTGTCAAAGAGGGGCAACTGTAGACACCTCATTTTTTACCGTCCTCAAGACTTGGATGTCATCGTTTGAACACCCGATGATTGTGCATGCTCGTGTCCGTTCTGAGTCTCTGAAGGTCTCGGCTGAGCGCCTTGCCTCGGAGCCTCTTAACTTGTGTGTTTTGTGCTTGGTAGTGGACCAAGAACTTGTTGCTTTGAATCTAGAGGAGAGGTGGGCTTGTCGGCCATCCCCAGTGTCTATCGGCCATGGCTTGTGCCTGCCGGCCATCAGTGGTGGCCGATCAGCCACACTAATGGCCGATCGGCTACATGTGTGGCCGGTCGGCCACTATTGATGGCCGACGACCATTTTTCTCCTTTTTCAGATATTTTATGTGCCAGTTGTGCCAGATGTTGATCACTGAGTGTATCCTCCATATGGAGGGATGAAGCCAAGCTTTTGGCTTGCTTTCTATATAAGGGGAGGTCTCTCCCCCATTTTGAGGGTTCAGAAAATTTGTGAGCAAAATTTCACTCTCTCTCTCTCTAGAATCCTCTCTCTCTTCCTATTTAGTGCTTGAAAGTGAGTTTTCTCTACATATTTGCACTAGCACCCTTAGCCAAACACCTTGACCTTGGAGCTGAGGTTCCTTAAAGCTTGGTTTGAGGTCTTAAGCTTGGTTTTGGCTCAGATTTGCTCCTGTTTTAGTGCTATGCTTCAAAGGTAAAGGCTTACCTCTTTTAAGCTTTGCTTTAGTTAGTTGTTTGGCCACCTTTGCATGTTATTTTGAGGCTAGTTTTAACCTCTAAAAAACTCTATTTTATGGTTTAAAATAGTGGTTTGGGCTATGTTTTGGAGTTAGGGGTAGTCCACCCTCTTTTGTAGCTTGTTTGCTAAGGTGTTGTGTTCTTTTTCAAAGCTTTTTGAAACAACTTTTTTTGGCCTTTTAACCACTGAATTCCAGGGAATTTCAGTGGCAAAAAGTATGTTTTTCGGTCCAAAATAGGAGGGGGTGGCCTCCTCTCCTTGTGTCTTGTTTGCGTGTGTAGATGGCCTAGCATGTGAGCATGATTTTCTACTCTTTTGTGACTTGGTCTCAACTTGTTTTTGCTACTGATTTAGCATGCTTTAGCTCTGTTTTGAGCCTCCTTGATCATATGAGACTTGTTATGCATGCTTGTAGTGCAATTGGGCTTACTAGTCTAGCATGCCTAATGAGTTAGCCCATCATTGTAGTTTGTGTTAGCTTGACTCTAGCACATTTTTGCTAATGTTTTGACATGCTTTAAATCTATTTTGGGTCGGTTAAGTCCTTCAAGGCTTGGTTTGCATGGCCATAGTGTAACGGTCTTTACTAGTCCATTGCTTTGAGGCTTTGAGCATGAAGTGTTTGAGTTGTTTGCATGTTATAGCATCATTTTGCATGTAATTTCAGCATCATAACCTCTGTCATGTGCACATGTATTTCACTCTTTCATTGCTTTTGAGAGTTGTGCTTTATGCCTTGCTTGCGAGCCAACGTGTGCGCATGATTTTCTTGCCTTTTATGCTACCATCTCAGCATGTTTTAGCCACTGATTTGCCATGTTTAAGCTCTGTCCAGAGCTGGTTTGATCATTTGAGCTTGATATTGCATGCCTCTAGTGTAATGCTCTTCACTAGCTTTAATGCTTTTGGCTTTTAACATATTGTGCATGTGTTGCTTGCATGTTGTAGCACGTTTTTTTCATGCCATTTCAGCACTGAAAAACCTGCAACCTCCCTCATTTCTTCATTTTTCCATTTGTTTTGAGGGTTGGTTAACCTTATGTTGTGTTTAAACTTGAGATAGAGCTTGTGCTTTTGGCTTTAACCCTCTTTTGAGGGTTCCTCCTAGCCAAATGCATAATCTCTCTCATGTCTTAAACCATCCTTTGGTTGACCCCTCTCTCATTAGAGGACTTTCACATTGGACTTAATCGGTTAAAGGCTTAATCGGTAATGTAAAATGTGTAAACAAAATTGAATCAAGTAAAACTTGAGCAAGATAAGCATATGTTGCATTGCATGTGTTTGGATCGAATGTTAATCCAAACACAAGAAATGTGAGACGTTTCATACTCAAAGTGGTGAAACGTGTCACATTTCTTGGTCGTTATCACCCTTGATCATGCATGATAGGGTGGTGACCCTTTGAGTCTTATGTACGCATTCATTAAGCTTGTACAATCTTGACTCTTTGGCCATCATGCATGAAAATGTTTGATTGGTGGCTTGAGGGCCAAGTGCCATACTCTTTTGAGCTTGAGACATGATAAGGAGGGTGGCAGTACACACATTCCTTGAAGAATACACTACTTTGCCTCTGTTTGCTCTCCGTTGCAAGAATTCCAAGAAAAGTGTGGCCGACCGACCACCAGTGGTGGCCGACAGCCACAAATAGTGGCCGACCGGCCAGTGGTAGTGGCCGACAGCCACCTATGGTAGCCGACCGGCCACCAGTTGAAAAGTTGTTCAAAGTGTTCCTATTTTGGAGCAAAGGCAGTCTATTAAATGGCGTAAGGTTTATAGATCAAAGTAAAGTGCAAACAGAGGCATCCAAAGGCAAGGCGGTGGATTTTTGGAAGAAAGCCAATCGGGCATGCATATCTCTCTCGCCCGCGAGGCCACTTTACTTGCTTTAATTAGTTAGCGTAGCTAATTATTCGATTCAAGTGTTGTAATATTCTAATTAGCTTAGCATAGCTAGTTTCAATTGTGTTGTAATTAATTAGCTTAGAATAGTTAATTAGTTGTTTTGTAATAATTAGCTTAGCTTAGCTTAGTGTAGCTTAGCTTATTTATTTGGACCCTCCTTCGAGAGGGCGCAGTGTTGTAATAAGCGTGCGTGTGTGTGTGCATGTCTTCCAACCCCACTTCTTTCTCCCTTTTACTTAACCGCTTTTGATGGTTAGTTTAGGGTCACGTTTCAATTAGCATACCTTATGCTTTGCATGTTTGCATCTTTTCATTTATATTGCATGCACCGGGCTCGGTGTATCATTCAAACTGCATTATATTTCAATATTTATTTGAATACATGTATCAAATTGTTGCATTCATATGCCATCTTAGATAGCCGAGCCTATTAGTTGCATTATTGCATGTGTTGCATTAGGCATTTTGTATAGTTAGGATCATGCATATTTCTAACTAGCTTTTGTTTTGGCTCGGAGTACACTGTAAGTGTTATGCTTTAGCATACTTGCATGAGTGTGAGTGTTGCCATGATAGCATGCTTGCGATGAGGCTATTTGCTTAAATGCTAAACTGCATGAATGCCTGTGGGTGGAGGCTTTGTTGCTTGAATTGGAACAATTTGATGATTGTGAGTTTTAAGCCCACTTAAGGGTGGCAAATCCATGTTTTAGCCCACTTGCAAGTGGCACTTTCAAACCATTTTCGAAAACAAACATGAGTCGATTTGTTCCAAGTCTTGCGACTTAGTCTATACTTGTATGTGTGCGTCACATAGTAAAGTTAGCTAATAACTGGATAAGAACACATGGGGTTTATAAAACATCATATCATCTTAGTAGAGGCCAATCTTTTGATCGGGTAAGCGGGGGTGCTTATGTCCTGACCTTCCCCTCTTGTATCCAAGTTCCCGTGCCGAGGCAACTTTGGTGATGACGGACACGTGGCCTTTGGCACGAGTTAGGGTTTCCTAAATTTCTCAAAATAAAATATTTAGGTGGTAACTCTGTAATCTGGCAAATCAATCCATGTTTGGCGCTTTTTGATTCAAAATCGATTTTCTGAAACGATTTGTCGGATTTGGACTCTTTGGTGTTTATTAGTCTCACATCGCACTTTGTGAGATTAGATTCAGAACCGTGACAGGAGTCCAAACTGTAGGAGACCAATTCGCGCCTCTCCGAAAGGGGGGCACGCGAAGGAAGTCAGGTCTACAGGGATGTTCAGTGTTTGATTCAGAATGTCTTCACGGAAGTTTGAAATCGCATTTCCAGTGCGCGATGGTCATCGCTCATCAACATAAACGAGGTGTATCCTTTTTGATATATTGAAACTCTTCCAAGAGGTAAATCGGAAGTTGCCTTTGAGTAGTCTCTATCAAACACGCTTTTGTCGTTGCATAGAATGTGCATTTCTTTATCGTTGCATGGAACATGCATTTTGAATTGTTGCATAGAACATGCATCACCATGTTTTCATAGTGTTGTATTGAATATGCATCGTTGATTATTTTGCATAGAACATGCTCTCGCCCACATTGCATAGAATATGCTTCTATTTTGTTTCTTGCCTGTTGTGCATGAAACATGCCTCTAACATTGTGTCACGGTTATTTGTCTCGCATAGAATATGCATTCTTATTGCATGCACTTGTTAAGTTTCTTTCTTATGCAGGCATGATATTGTATGTACGGTTCATTCAGAGGAACTTCTGGAAAGATCATTCCTGTCCCTTGAACCCCTTGTTAGTTATACCACCCCGTTGGTTAGAAACATTGGGACGTGTTCCTGATGTTTATACCACCTCCCGGTTAGAAGCGTTTGGAACGTGTTCCGATGCATATATGACCCCGTTGGTCAGAAACATTGGGACGTGTTCCCGATGTTTATACCACCCCTCGATTAGAAGCGTTTTGAATGTGTTCTGATGCTTATATCACCCTGTTTTGGTTAGAAACATTGGGACGTGCTTCGATGTTTATACCACCCTCCGGTGTTTATACCACTCCCTTTCTCCTCTCGCGTGTGACGCGCTAGGATATGTTTTTGTTTGAGACCTCGGGTACACTCGACAGTCGCTCTTAGCCTTTCCTGCATGAGGTGCAGTTAAGTTTGCATAATTTTCTTACATCCTTTCTGCATGAAATGCGGTTCGGCTTGTGATTCTCACACGTGGCGTGTTTATTTACTTACTTCTTCTCATGTATGAGATTACTGTACCTCGTTGGTTTGCTTAAAATGTGGCATTTTCTTTGCATAACATGTGCATCTAGATGTTTTATTACAGCCCTCATTGCATGATCATAAGTTATGTTCTTGTATTGTGCATACCATTTACATTTTGCCCCAGTCTGCGGGCGCCACTATATATTGTTATCTTGAATGTTTGTCAAAGTCTTGCGGCCTTGTCAAAATGGGTCGTCTCTGGGCTTTGACATTCACTCACGTCATTTTGTGACTCTGAATTCTGTCAAAGAGGTGCAACTATAGACACCTCATCTTTGACCATCCTCAAGACTTGGATGTTCTTGCAGGTACATCCGACGATGAGTTCGGTTGCTCATCGAGTGCTCGAAGTCCGTGGTGGAACGCCACATGTTTGAGGTTTCTAAACCCTGCATCAACTCTATCTCATCTTTGGGCCATGTGTAGGCCCTTTCAGCATGTTGTTGGTCACGGCATGCCGGCCATCCTTGGGCGCTGCCGGCCATGGATCTTCTCTTGCCGGCCATTGATGTGCCCTGCCGGCCATCAATGAACCCCTACCGGCCATCACTGATGGCCAGCCAGCCACCAGTGTATCAGTAGATATTTTTTGATATTTTGTGCCAGCGGTTTGCACAGATTGAGCCATCTGCTTGCACGTGTATGGCTGGATCTCTTTGAGGGGATTTTGTATTCTCTATATATAGAAGTCCCCTCTTGCATGTGAAGGGGTTAGAAAATTTTGAAGACAAAAAAATTCTCTCTCTCTCTAGAATTCTCTCTCTCTTGATATTTTGTGCCTTATAGCCTAAATTCTCTACACTTTTGCATATAAGCCCTTGATCAAACTTGATCACAATTGAGTTGAGGCTACTTAAGACCCTCTTTGAGCTTTAGAAGAGGATATTGGCTTGATTTGGTTTGATTTTGGTGTCTAGCTTGCATCTTGTCTTCATGAGGTAGAACACTTGTGTTTTAAGTTTAATTCAAATACTTGTTTTGCCATCTTTACATACTATTTTGAGGCTGGTTTTAAACTCTGAAAATCTCTATTTTTATGGTCTAAAATGGTGGTTTGAGGTTTGATTGGAGTTAGGGGTGGTCCACCCTTCTTGTAGTTTGCTTGCTAAGTTGTTGTGCCATCTTTCAAAGTTCTTTAAATCAAACTTTTTGGCCTTTCTCACCACTGAGTAGTTAGCCTCCCCTCCTTGTGTCTTGTTTACATGAGTAGTTAGCTTAACATGTAACTATGTTTTTCTAGCATTTTGTGACTTGATCTCAGCATGTTTTTGCTTCTATTTTGACTTGTTTTACCTCTGTTTGGGGGCTGGTTAAGTCACTTAAGGCTTGCTTTGTATGCTTGTAGTGCAATTGTGCTTGATAGTCTAGTTTGTGCCATGTTTTGGCCTCTCATTCTAGCACTTTTTTAGCGTACTTCAAGCCTGTTTTAGGACTCATTTTAAGCTGTTTTAGGACTGTTTTGAAGTGTTTGTACCTTTGGAGCTTTGTATTGCATGCCTATAGTGCAGTGATCTTCACTAGTTTGGTGTTTTTGGCTTTTAAACATGATTTGCATGAGTAGCTTACATGTTGTAGTGTCATTTTGTATGCAATTTCAGCACGTATAATATCTGCAACCTCCCTCATTTCTTCACTTTTTCATTTGCTTTGAGGGTTGGTTAACCTTTGGGTTGTGTTTAAGCTTGAGATTGAGGTTTGTGCTTAATGGTTTTAATCCTCTTTTGAGGGTTTCTACTAACCAACGACATGATCTCTCTCATGCCTTAAATCATCTCTTGGTTGACCCCTCTCTCATTAGAGGACACTCACCTTGGACAAATTGACTAAAGAATGGTTTGGTAACTTAAAATGTGTAAATAAAATTGGACAAGTAAAACTTGAGCAAGTTAAGCATGTTGTGTTTGCATTGCATGTGTTCAATCGGACGTTATATTGAACACAAGGAAGATTAGAGCATTTCATACTCAAAGTGACGAAATGAGCCAATCTCCTTGGTCTCCATTGCCTTTGATCACACATGATAAGGTAGTGGTCTTGAGTCTTGTTTTGTGCATTTATTGAAATTGTACAACTTGGATCTTTGGCCATCATGCATCGAAGATGCTTGGTTGGTGGTTTTGGATCCAAGAGTGCCACTCCTTTGATGTTTTGAGATGATAAGGAGGGGTACAGTACAAACATACCCTTGGAAAACCCTCCATTTTTCTCTGTTTGTGCTCTGTTGCAATGTGGTGACTCAGAACACCAGTGGCCGGCAGTGGCTCATTGGTGGCTGGCAGTGACTTACTCTTGGCCGGCAAGGCACATTTTTGGCCGGCAGGGGGCCGGCAGCAACCTCCCATGGCCGGCAGGCCACTGGTGTAATCCTCAGCATTGATTTGGTAAGGTGGAGCAGAAAGGTTTTGAAGTGTACTAGACCCTACAAACAGAGCCTCTCAAGAGCAAACCGGAGGACTTTTCGAGGCGAAAACCGAATGCATGCATCTTCTACTTTCCGAAGTAGAGCTGTGGCAATGTAGTTGCATGTTTAGTTAGTATGCATGTTGTTTTAATTAACTAGTTTGCTAATTAGTTAAAGTGTTGTAATAATTAGTAATTAGTTTGCTAGTTATTCATTTATTTGTAATAATTAGTCTAATTAGTTTAATTAGATTAGTTTGATTAAGCTTAGCTTAGATTAGCTTAGCTTATTCATTTGGACCCTCCTTCGTGAGGGCGCAATGTTGTAATAAGTGTGCGTACGTGCGTGTGTGCATGTCTTCCAACCCCACGTCTTTCTCCCTTTTATTTAATTGCTTTCGATGGTTAGATTAGGGGCATATCTCAATTAGCATACCTTATGCTTGCATGTTTGCATCCATTCATTTGTCTTGCATGCACCGAGGCTCGACACATCATTCAAACTGCATTGCAATTTCAATACACTTATTTGAATACGTGTTTCAAAGCATGTTCTTCAAATTGAATCGTATGCCATATTAGTAGCCAAGCCTATTAATTTCATATTGCATGTGTTGCATTCGGCATCTTGTATAATTAGGATCATGTATTTTTCTAACTAGCTTTTGTTTTAGCTTGGAGTACTCGGTGAGTTTTACGCTTTACCATACTTGCATGAGTGTGATTGCCATATTGTCATGTTTTGCATGCTTGTCATGAGGCTATTTACTTAAATCATTAACTGCTTGAATGCATGTGGATGAAGTCTTTGTTGCTTAAATTGGAACAATTCAACGAGTTTGACTTTTAAGCCTACTTTGCGAAGTGGTAAATCATGTTTTAAGCCCACTTGAGGTGGCAAATCCGCGTTTTGGCCCACTTGCGGGTGGCAACTTCAAACCATTTTCGAAAACAAACATGAGTTGAATTCCTTCCAAATCTAGCAACTTAATCTATACTTGCTTGTGTGCGTCACATAGTAAAGTTAGCTAATAACCGGAATAAGAACACATGTGTTTATAAAACAACATATCATACTTAGTAGAGGCGGATCCTTTGATCGGGCGAGCGGGGATACTCATTTCAGGACCTTCCCCTCTCGTACCCAAGTTCCCGAGCCATGGCAACTTTGGTGATAACGGACACGTGGCCTTTGGCACGAGTCGGGGTTTCGTAAATTTACCCAAAATAAAATATTTAGGTGGCAACTCTGTAATCTGGCAAAGCAGTCTAGTTTTGGCATTATTTGATTCAAAATCTGATTTTCCAAAATGATTTGTCGGATTGGACTCTTTGGTATTTATCAGTTTCACATTGCACTTTGTGAGACTAGATTCAAAACCGTGACAAGAGTTCGAACTGTAGGACCAATTCGAGCTCTCCAAAAGGGGGGTGCGAAAAAGTCAAGCTACACCCTAGAACTCCTCAACAAAATGGTATAGTTGAAAGAAAAAATAGAACTCTTGAAGAAATGGCCCGTACTATGCTTTGTGAAAATAATTTGCCTAAATATTTTTGGGGGGAAGCCGTTAATACTGCATGCTATGTTGTAAACCGAGCTATGATTAAACCTATTCTTAAGAAAACCCCGTATGAAATTTGGAAAGGTAGAAAACCTAATACTAGTCACTTGCATGCATTTAGTTGTAAATGGTTTGTATTGAATAACAATAAAGATAACTTAGGAAAATTTGATGCTAAATCGGATAAAGCTATATTTCTTGGTTATGCAATTTCTAGTAAAGCTTATAGAGTATTCAATAAAATAACTCTACTTGTTGAAGAATCTGTGCATATTGTTTTTGATGAATCTAGCAACATTATTTCCAAGAATCTTGTAAGAAATGATATTGTAGAAAATCAACCAAGCATGGAGAGCATTTACATAAAAGAAAATGAAGAAAATCCATTACGCGAACATGAAGAAAAAATGACAATGGAGAAACTTTAAGAAATATATGCTCTTCCAGAAAACGACTCAAATCTACCAAAAGAATGGAAGTATGCTCATGGCCACCCCAAAGACCTCATCATAGGTGATGCGGCGGAAGATATAAAAACTTGTTCCTCTGTTAAAAATGTTTGTGGTAACTTAGCGTTTGTTTCACAAATTGAACTAAAATCGTTTTTAGAAGCTGAAAATGATAAAAACTAGATTTTAGCAATGCAAGAAGAATTAAATCAATTTGAAAGGAATGAAGTTTGGTTTTTAACTCCTCGACCTAAGGATCATCCCATTATTGGTATAGAATGGGTTTTTCGAAATAAAATGGATGAATCCGGAGTTGTTACTAGAAATAAAGCTAGATTAGTAGCTCAAGGTTATAATCAAGAAGAGGGCATTGATTTTGATGAAACTTTTGCACCAGTTGCTAGACTTGAAGCTATTAGAATGTTACTTGCTTTTGCATGTTTTAAAGATTTTAAATTATATCAAATAGATGTTAAAAGTGCCTTTTTAAATGGATACATTTCGAAGGAAGTTTATGTTGAACAACTTCCCGGTTTTGAAAATCATAAATACCCTGATCATGTTTTCAAACTTTCAAAAGCCTTATACGGCTTAAAACAAGCTCTTAGAGCTTGGTATGAAAGAATGAGTAATTTTCTACTTGACAAAGGTTTTTCTAGCAGAAAAATTGATACAACAGTTTTTATAAAAATAAAAAAGGAAGATATACTAATTGTTCAAATTTATGTTAATGATATCATTTTTGGTGCTACTAATGAAAATTTGTGCAAAGAGTTTGCTAAAGATATGCAGGGTGAATTTGAAATGAGTATGATGGGAGAGTTAAATTACTTCCTTGGTCTACAAATTAAACAAACTAATGATGGAATCCATTTAAATCAAGCGAAATATATCATGGATTTACTCAAAAGGTTTGAAATGGAATCATCAAAGCTTGCAGCAACTCCAATGAGCTCATCAATAAAAATCGACAAAGATGAACAAGGTAAACCTGTAGATGAAAAGAAATATCGATGTATGATTGGTTCTTTACTCTATCTTACTGTAAGTAAACTCGATATAATGTTTAGTGTTTGTATGTGTGCACATTTTCAATCCGCACCGAAAGAGTCACACATCACCGTAGTCAAACGTATTTTCAGATATCTTGTTGGCACTCCAAATTTGGGATTATGGTATCCTAAGGGAACCACTTTTGAACTTTTTGGTTACTCAGATGCCGACTTTGCGGGATGTAGACTTGACCAAAAAAGCACTAGTGGCACTTGTCATTTTCTTAGACACTCTCTCACTTCTTGGTTTTGCAAAAAACAAAACTCAGTGGCCCTGTCAACTGCTGAAGCAGAATACATTGCCGCCGCTAGGTGTTGTGCACAATTGCTTTGGATGAAACAACAACTTCAAGATTTTGGACTTCACTATGATCATATTCCTATAAAATGTGACAACACAAGTGCCATTAATCTTTCAAAAAATTCTATTCAGCACTCACGCACTAAACACATTGAAATAAGGCATCATTTTCTAAGAGATCATGTACTCAAAGGTGACAGTGAGCTCGAATTTGTGCTTACAAATCATCAATTAGCTGACATATTTACCAAGCCTCTAAATGAAGAACAATTTTGTTATATTAGAACTGAACTTGGTATGATGAATACTCCAATATAATGTTTATATTAAAAATAATTTTTTATAAATTAATAAATAATTAAATAAAATAATAATAATAATAATAATAAATTATATACATATATATATATATATATATATATTCTTTCTCTCTCTCTCACCCGCTCTCTCTCACTCTCTGTTTTCTCATTCTCTCGCTCTCTCGCTTTACCTTTCTTCCTCTCATTCTCAGACGACACCATCTTCATCCTTACCATCGTCCACAACCAGCTCCACCATCCACAACATCATCCATCACCTTCATCACTACCATCATCCACTCAAATTCCTCATTGACTTACCAAGATCCATCACGGCTCTACTTCCATCACCGATCTTCGACATCATTTCCGATTCTTCCAGATCAATTACCGATCCGTCAAGATCAGTTACTGATCCACCAAGATCCATCACCGATCTACAAAAATTCATCATCAATCTACACAATCTTCTCCATTCTTTCCGATCATCAAGGTCATCACCGATCAACATGTTAAAACTATTTTTGCACTGTGTTATATTTTTTATCTTGATGTATGTGCTCCAAACTCTCTTGGATTTGATAATGATTGCTTCTACCTTGTCTGAAGAAATTATTTTTATTTGTATTTTCTCTTTTTATGCTAGTGTACTTGGTGTGGTTGTTTATGGTCGGATCTTAATGGCCCTTGGTATTATAGATTGATAATTTGTTTCTTCCAATTTATGTAATTTTTAGTGCATTAATTTAGGGGGAGACTCATATATTTTGAGATTAACAATTATTATAAAAAAAATAAAAAAAGGGAAGCGTTTGTATATTCTTTGTATAATTTTAGCAGAAGTATATATACTCTTTTTTACTCCTTATCTTCACTACTTATTTGCACCAACAAATTTTTTTTTGCAAAGAAAGAATTTTTTTTTTTTTAAAAGAGAGAGAATGCTTGCAATTTTATTTCAGAAGGAGAAAATATTACTCGATTACATGTACGTTTTCAAAAGGCTTCACAGATTTTTTTCGTTTCACTTCTCTCAACAACTTTTCATGAGCCTCCTTTACATGCCTCTCTCTATTTTTGACTTCTGTGAGTCTTGGCATTATAACCGTTGCATAATATTGCACCGCATTCTCCAACTACGTATTTTTTCTTTCTAGCTCTCTCTTCTTCTTACTAATATTAGCTAGTTGTTGTTTTAACAAGCACACATCATCTCTCCATTGCTGATTTTCTTGTATTCTTGCTTGTAATCGTCGAGCCATATTGGAAACTACAGTAATTGCCTGTGTACTCAGAGCCATAATGTTATTAATAGCATCGATATCATTCTGATTACCAATAACATTAAGACCCTCATTTACAGGAATAGCATGTGCCTGCACCACTGGTAATGTAACAACCCTGACCCATGATTAACGTTAATCCACGATTTAATATGCCTAATAAATTCTTGAGATCAAAACCTGAATTAAATTGCATGTGTGTTGTTTTATTTGAGTTTGTATCTGTTTAACGTAAAATGATCTGTTCACGTTTCTGATCTATTTTGCAAATTGAAGGCCTTATCGGCATCCGATCATGAAATTGACTCAAATTATGCGTTGTTTGCAATTTTTGGAATATTATAATAGGTTTGGTTAAAATTCGATTCAGAACCAAATAATTAGACTAATTTAATGCGAAATGATTACCTTTAATCTCAATTGAACATGTGTCCCTAAGTGGGCCATATACTTGGCCCCATTAGGTCATTTTTATATCATCAACTCATGCTCCTAAGACACACAAACGTGAGAGAGAAGTGAGAGACTAAGAAAGGGTTTGGGATTAAGTGAGAAAGGGAAAAACTTGCAAGAAATTGTTGAGAGATTGAAGAGAATTTGAGAGTTACAACTTCGACACTTGTGGACTCAAATCTCTCTAAGTAAGAATTTTATCCTTAAGCCTTGAAATCTAGACTATAATGCATGAACACAAGAGAATTATGTTGATTAATGCAAGAATTGGGTTAGAAATGAAGAGTATTGAGCCATACCATGCATGCATGCATATTTCTCATATTTTGAGTTTAATTTCCAAGAATTCCCTCATATATGTCTTGAATTCACCTTAATTTTGGGAAATCATCAAGTTTCATGTTGTTTTGTGGTATTTGATCATGTTTTGAGAAGCTTAAGTTCAAAGAAATTCATGCATGTCATGTTCATGGAACATTCATAAATTTTAAGTTGAATTTTCGCAGAATTGGCAAGTTATTGGGCCATGATTTCTTGAAATGATCATTAATTCATGATGTTTTATGAGTTTCTAAGTGTTTCCTCAAGTTTTGGCCCAGAAAAATCGAGTTTTGATGCTTTAAGATTGAGTTTTGAATTTTAGAAGCAAATCTAGAAATTTCAGAATTTGCACCCTCCACTCGAGCGAAGTATTATACGCTCGAGCGACCACCCTTGTTTTTGCATCTCCGCTCGAGCGTGGAATGCATGCTCCCAGAAGTTCATGTGTTTTTGCAGGTCGCTTGAGCGACAAAAGTCATGCTCGAGTGAGGATCTGAGTCCCACGCTCAAGTGAGGATCAAGCGTCCGTCGAGTGTGAAAATTAAGCAACCAGTACTTTTTCAAAGTTTGCAGAACGCTCGAGCGAAGGAAGTTGCGCTCGAACGAACCCTCACATTTTGCATGTCCGCTTGAGCGAGGAAAGCCACGCTCAAACGTAGACTCTGTTTTTAGCAAGTTTTGAAAAAATGTGTTCAAGTACATTTTTGCATCCTCATTCCACCCTAGGCATTCCTAGGCCAAGATTAAGACACCATAATGAGGATAAAGGCTAGAAACATACTAAGAACAAATGAAATAAGCTATGTACAATCCAAGTGTGTGTTTCAATGTATGTGTCTGTCTTGTTATGTAGGTCATGCGCCTCAAGTTAAGTGAATTGCCTACTCTACTCGTCTATTTGGAGCCACCGATTATCTGTGAGTAATAACTTTGTAAAGCTATGTTCAATTATAAGTATATTCTGAATGATATAAGATGAACTGTTTTCTGAAATATTGTTTTCTATATGAATGAATGGTTGTCTAATATTTCTGAATGAATGGTTGTCCAATATTTCTGAAATGTACTCGTGGCATTCTTAGTTTCAGTTGACATCTGTTATCTATTCTGTATACGTCCCAACTATGGGCCAACTGTATGTCTCATAAGCCAACTGTTATGAATCTTTCTGTATACGTCCCATTTATGGGCCAACTGTATGTCTTATGAGTCAACTATACCATCTCCATGCACGTGAGTCAACTATATGCCTTTATGGTTGTCCCTTTATAGGTCAACTATTTCTGCTAGTGCTAATGGATGTACCACATATGATTAACTTCAAATTCTGATTATGAGTATGATTCTGAATTTGTTTCTGTTATGAACTCTGATTTCTGAACATGATTATGCCTTCATTTCTGATGACTACTGAATTCTGTTTTCTGTAACTATTTTGGACAACATTCATTAAACCCTTTACTATGTTATTATTCACTGGGCTCCAACTCACTATTTATATTATGTATGTAGGTGAGCAGGCACGTGACCAGGCCTAGAGTTGATGGCCTAAGATTCTGTTTTGTCAGCCAACTACCGTGCCTCCCGAGGAGGTTCCTTTTGAGAGGATCATGTCAAGGCTTTAGTTAAATTTGCTCTGTATATTTGTACTTGGGCTATGTTCCCTTCGATTCTATCTGTGTAATTGGGTGACGTAAGACTAATGTATTTTTGACGTCACATCTGTATATATATATAAGTTTGCTTTGAAAATTTATGTCCCATATATATCTGCACAGCTCCATGGACTATGTTAATTTTGTATATTTGCTTCCGCAGCCCCTATCATATGTTGTTCTGTTCAGAGGCCTTTGGTAATCCAAGGATTACTGGCCGGTTACGACACTAAACCCATAGGGACGGGTTTGGGTCGTGATAGATAACCTCTCATTTGCCTGCATTACAGGCACGTCATGCATGTCCGAACCATTGATGGTTAAGGTAATGAATGACATGATTACACAAGAAGGTAAAACAAAATTTTCTCTCCAACACTTGATACTTTCGTATCTTTGCCTATCATTCTTGTCACTTTTTATACACTCCATCGATCCTATACTCTATGCATATCTGCTCAAATCTTTTGTTTGTCAACATTTTGTGTGCCAGAGATGCTCCAAAATCCCCACAATGATCTCGACAAGACCTAAGGACCATTATTATATTTTTGGCCTCTCAGATTATTTTATCAAATGTGTTTGTTTCCTATCTCCATATTTTATTTTGATGATGTCAAAGGGGGAGAAAAAAATATGATTTTGAATTGCTATGCATGCATGTGCTTTAAATATCTTATGTTGCAAAATTATTAAATTACTTATTGATTTTTATTTTGTGTCAAATCCATACCAATATTGACATCATCAAAAAGGGGGAGATTGTTAATCATGTTGTTTAATTTTGATGATGTCTAAAATATTAATTGAAAATTTATAAATAATATACATATTTTATATTACTTGACACAAAATATTATATATTTAAAATATATATTTGTTAAATATTATTTAAATAAAAATATTTTTGAAAACTCTACTATTCATTTTTTGAAAAATTAGGCTGATCACTATTCATATTTTGACAAATTTGATATTGATTGTCTTCTTTTGACAAAAGTGATATATCCACATGGAGTGGTAAGTTATATTTATTTTAAAATGTCTACAACATATATAGAAATTTAAAAATGGTATATATGTTCAAATCTATCATAAATATTACTTAAAGAGATTTGACTATATATGCAAATATTTGATTAGAATATTATATATAATGCATATAATATAAATAGAATACATCACGTGAGCAATTATAGTTTTACACTACATTGACTATATCATGTCACACACACACACACACACACACACACACACATATATATATATATATATATATATTATAATAAACAAGAAGAAAAAGATGGAGCAAAATCATTTACTTGTTTGAATTCAAAGATGTGATAATTGTATTATATTATTTATAATGTTCAATTTGCCTTCAAAAGAAAAAACGGTGGCTCCATGTTTGAAAAAGAAAAAGAAAAAAGATGGTTTTACTTTTATCATTTTTTCAAACATTATCATTTGCTGTCTATTTGAAATCAATAAGTGTGCCCATATAATCCATGGCGTCAGCAAAGAGCGTCCTACTTCCAACGGATATATTTTTGGGTATAAATAGAAGTGTTGTGTGTGGAGAAAAATCAAGAACTTGAAGAGAAAAAATTTATGTGTGTTCCAAAATTTTGTGCATATTGTATTCTGCTCTCACTTTCAAATCTAAGTATAGCCTTTGTTCTTACGCTTTCATATCTACTCTTTGTGAGAGAATTATTGTAAAAGAGGGTTTAAGTACTACTTATTTTTATTCATTATTTTTGTGAGAGATTTTTGTAAGGGTAAGGCATTTATTGTTGAGCGATGCTCAATAGATAAGAGTAAGTCTTGTGCAAAATCCACAAGCTTGGTGAAGACTTCGTGGTGTATTAATTCATTTTGATAGTAAAGAAATTCTCAAGAAGGTTCCTTGGGGAGTCGACGTAGGCCTGGCGTGCCAAACCACTATAAATCTCAATGTTTGATTTTCTCTCCCTATCTCTCTTACTTTTATATTGATAATTATTCTTCTGTTTTTTTTATTTGTTAAAATTCTGAATATTGTGTTTATAATTTTCATATTGTAAAATTTTTTAATAACCCAATTCACCTCCCCTCTTGGGCTGTCTACCTGGGATAACACGAACAAAGAGGTGGTGGCGGCAATGGTGGGTAGATGATGGCGGCAATGGTGTGAGCGGTTGCAACGACAACCATCGATAAATGGTGATGGCAGTGATGTATGGTAGTGGTGTGAAGTTTCAAAAATGCTGTCTGTGTGTGTGTGTGTGTGTGAGAGAGAAAGAGAGAGAGAGAGAGAGTTCTCTGTAAAAATATTACAAAGAATAAAAGAGAAGATATTTAATAAGGGCATTAAAGGAATTTAAGGACTTAGTGGTGCACATAAAAAGTCTTTAGGACCTAATGGGAAATAAGTTTATAATGTAGGACCATCAGGCAATATCCCCTACTAATTATAGTTTGGCCCAAAGTACTTTGGTGATCCTTAGGGAAATTTTATTTCCACACATCTACTTATCTCTATGCATATCATTTCTCAATGCACACCTTTATGAATTTGATTAAGTATTATTTGTCTCATTCCACATACCACATATTCCAATTATAACCGTTAACTCAAATATTGTACACACATTTTCCACGGTCCACCCAAACACACACCCACACAGACTCGTCAACAAAGAAAGCTTTTTCTGCACTTGAATAGTTGGAAAATTAGTTGTACTTCTCCTTTAATACATTTCTTTGTTTGTTATGCCCTCAAAATTGTACAATAAATATAACCCAAAGCATACATAATTGGTAACATATATCAGAGTAAATAGTCCTTTCATTTCATGAAGTTAATGATACAAAAGAGTTTAACATAAAGAAATGGCCTATCGGCTTACACCTTTTCAAGCCTCGGCTTGGTTACAACAAAAAAGAGGCTAGCTCTTACAAATAAGCCCTTAGCTATACAAAAATATATAATCAAACAGGAAGCTCGTGCTTCCAAAAGTCCCTCACAGCTATTGTCTTGGCGGAGGCATGCCCTCAATACCTGAAATGTTATCCCCAAATCGGGTGAGCCACAGCCTAGTAGGAATCATCTAATACAGTACATGAAACTTAGCAAAGGTATAAGTACATTATGCATATACAACGTCAGTGATAGAACATCCACATTTTTATATGGTTATAAGATGCCAAATTCAATCCTTAATCCATTTTCATTCAATTTATTTCATTACATGTGCCAACTTCATCATTTCTCAATAACCCAAATAAGACTACAACTCATTAGTTCTATAATCACATCATCAACAAATAAACACTTCAAACTTTCCTTTTACGGATATTTCATCCGCGGGAAACCGTCAAACGGGACCCATGTAAACGTAGGCTATACAAGCACTACAATTGCCATTTTACGGATATTTCGTCCGCGAGATCAGCACCCATGTATAATGGAGTCCATCCCCTTTCTCCTCTCAAACAATCATTCGTACATATGCAATGTATTTAAACACATAATCATACGTGGAGCACATCTCCTTTCCATTCCCAACTAATCATACATATAAAATGTATATAAACACAGTCATATTTGATGACAACCACAAGAGATTAGTTTCAATTCACCTAATCCGCATGCAATTTCTACAACAATCATAGCTATCCTCTACCGATAGCCCAATACAAATATTTCTAGATAGATATGCAATCTCAAGACAGATAATTTAACCAAAGTTTCCAAAGTTGTGAAGTATTACACACTCAATTCCACCATCTATTCCATCACTTGCTCAATTTCATATTTACCTCACCAATTTCAATTATTTATATGAAATAATTATGATAGTCAAATTAAGGCAAAAATTTCCCTTTTTCAAATATCAACCCATACATCAAACTCAATCATTTTGACCCAACATAATTTCATTTTCACAACCTACATTCATTTATTTCATATTCAACAACAATCCCTCTTTCCATATTATACCCAAACCCTAGGTTTGCTTGAAATACCACCAAATCACATCATTATTACACAAGAGACAAATAACTAAGCTAAATATCATATGAAGGTGTAGAAAAGATCCCTACCTCAAAGAGAAAAGATGAGTCAAGCAAGAGTGAAACTCCGAGAACACCGAAACCCACTTTCAATCGGATCAAAATAAAGGTCTTGATGCACTCTACCTTTTTCTTAAAGGCACTAGGGTGGAAAGATCAATGGATCTAGATGAAATCTAAGAGATAAGGTGAGTTTTAGAGAGAGAAAGTATAGATCTAGATTTTTGGAAAGTTTTCGAGAGAGAGAGAGAAGTGAAAAAGTGATACAAAACATCATTTTCACGGGCTGTTATACATGCAGTCCGCTCGAGCGTGGAAAGTGACGCTCGAGTGTCAGACACAAAGTTCCGCTCGAGTGTGAAAAGTGGCGCTCAAGCGTGGAATGCACATTTCCAAAAGTTTTGCAGACGAAGGACCCCGCTCGAACGTGAGATTGGACGCTTGAGCGTCCAATGCACTCTCCCAGTATTTGCAGGGTCTGCAAAAATATTGAGAGTTGACAAGTCCTATTCGAGCGCAAGAATGGTCGCTCGAGCGGAGGAGCAAAATTTGTTAAGCCCGCTCGAGCGCAAGAGCCAAAATCTAGGCATCACAGGTTTGGAAAAATAAGAACCCAACCTGTTCCAAACACACAATTACAACTCGATGACCAAATATAGAAGAGGAGACAAGGAAAACAAGATATGAATAACCATTCTAAACCATACCAACCCGAGTCCATAATACAATAGATAACGGGTCAAAACCGGAATCTCTATATTGTTGGTTGAACCCCTAACGAATTCCTCCATTACTAAACTAAGCAATTGAAACCTTAACAATTGAATGTAAATACGTTCCTTCCTCCTCCGCTTCAGGAATCAAGGCAGAGGAACCGATGCTTTATTAAATTTTTAATACTCTGATAAATGTTAATCTTGATTGCTATAAATTGTTGCTCATAATACTATGTTAATGTTGATTTCTAGAAAATTAACATTGTATCATTGTCTTTGTTTACAAAATCCATAATTTTAGAAAAATGAGTTCAGGAAGTTTAGGTTTAATGATTGGAGGTTTTTAGCTTAATAGAATTTGTAAAAATTTTAAAATATTTATTTTTTTAATAGTGGGTTTATTTGTTGTTGTTGTGGCAGGGAGAGAGAGAGAGAGAAGAGATGAGATGAGATGAGTTGGTTAGGGTTTTAATATCCATTATGGTCATTTTATTTTAGGATATAATTGTTATTAAAATAAAATTTCATTAAGTGTGTGCACTGAGATAAGTATGTATGTGGAAATAAAATTTCCTTGATCTTTAGCCGAGCTGTTTTCTAATTCCTTGGCTGAAAATGTCCATCAACAACTGTCAATGTTTTTTTTTTTTTTTTTTTGGGTTAACTTATTCGAGAAATATGTATTTTTGTCTTTCTTAGGGGTAAGTACAATAGTGCCGAAGAAAGAGGTTAACCAGTCCAAGATATTCAAGTGAGAGCTAGGAAATGGGTCTCAATGCAAATCGAGTTGAGTTGAGTAGCTTCCAAGTCAATTGAATTTGTTCGAATTAGACTACTAATTGAATTTTTTGGAATACTTTTACTATTGTCACTCCATTCTTGGGATCAAAAGGAATTGGGTGAAGGATAAATTGATTTATTGTAGGAATTTTATTTATTTTAAAAGTTGAATTTGTTTTGGATGTTTGTTCTTACTCATGGTTGCATTACATGTCAAAATTAAAGCTCATGTTCCCATATTAGCTTTTTATACAAAAAAAGTCACAAAAAAGTTAGCTTTTTTAACCATAAAAGTCACCAAAAAGTCAAAAAATTAACTTTTTACCAACTTCTCAAAACACCACTATCTAAAAAAATAAGAAATTGCACCCACGAATAAGAAAGCTTTGATACAAAGCTTTTAAGTCCTTTATTACTTGTACAAGCCAACAACTGCATGTATCTATACATGCAAATAATAATATCATTTATTCAAGAAGATAACAACATTAAACAACATATGCCCAAGGCTACAAGTATCAGTCAACATTGCCCAAATATATATGTATATATCATGATTCCTGGTGTAAGAGTGCTGGATTTGGCAGTTGCAGGAAGGATATAACCGTGGTTCCATGTATAATCTTTTGAATGCGGTTTATCCACGAGCTCCCTAACAATCTTATCTGTTTGATCCAGAAAAAAATTGCCATATTAGTGATAGCCTTCAAGCGACAAAGTCTAAGAACACAAAAATTGATCATAGAATCAAATACAACCTTCCACATGTAGATTTTGTTTTGCCACAGTTGACACAACAAAGAGGCCAACAAATCAGTTGAAAAGTCTTTTCGTTTGTTTTACTTTTATTTTAAGATAAATTACAAATATATCCCTAAGATTTACTTAAAATACAGATTGTTTTATGTGATTTGAAAAATTACAAATATCTCTTTGTCAAAAAAATTATTTAACAGAATTAATGAAAAAATGAAATTCATAATTGCTCTCATATACAATAATAAAATTACTTAAATTATTACTTGAAACATATTTTTAATATAATTAAAAACTGTTTATTGACTTGATAATTTATTAATAAAATGAACGATTTGTTATAAAATTAGAAACCTCAGGATTGGAATGAAATTTCTAGAATCACATGGGACGATTCATATTTTAATCAAATCTCAGAGATGTACCTGTAATTTACCCTTTATTTTAAATAGTAGCTGTCTAAGATATTTTTAGACCTTATGCTAAATAATTGAATGAGGCCTACTGGACCTTCAAAAAATTAGGGATTTTTACTAGCCGGTCCCAATAATTGAATTTATTATCCATTAGATCTTAAGTTTCTATCTCACGCATCAAGAAGTCCTATTATATTTTTTTTTATCCTGATTTTGCCCCTGCTACCAGCTGGTAAAAATTCCTATTTAAATCATCCCAAACACTTTCTAAATCTTTAATTGTTTATAATATTTATTACTCATTAATATTTTCAATTTGTATTAACTTCTCTCTTGATCATTTTTTCAAAACTCTTCCTCTCTCTCTCTCTCTCTCTCTCTAGAAAATACCACCATTGTAGCTATGGCCATGGCCATCCACTCGCAACCACCATCATCGTCCGTCACTAACCACCGCCACCGCCACCTCCACTGATCACCACCACCACCTTCACCGGCCACTACCACTACCATTGTTCACCAACCATTTCCATCATCGCCGATCTATACTTCACCATCTCTCCACTGTTTGACTAGCTCGTCTAACATCGTCATCTTCCTTCCTCTTTGCCATTACCGTCGCTCTTCCTCCATCCTTCATCTACCATCACCGTCGTTCTTCTTCAATTATCGATCCATCATCTTCAACATCGAACTTCACCAATGGCCTCAAATCTAGTTGTTTTCAATGCCGATCTACTATCTTCAGCGCCAATCTGGTACTTTACATGGTCGCCGATGCGATAGAGACTCTTACTATAGTGTGTTGGTGAAGATCTACATTTTTAAAACATGTTGAACTAATCTGATGAATTTATCACTTAATTCAGTGATAAATTTATCACTGATTTGTTTAATATGTTATGGGCTGCTGCTGTTGGAATTTTGATATTAGTATAATGATAAATTTATCACTGATTTTTGTTCATGTTATATTTATCACCTCCCTCTTCCTCACTCTTTGTCTCTCTGTTTATTTCTCTTAAACCAAATCTGCTGTATCAGTGATAAATGTATCGCTGATATATTTCTTTGAATCTTCTGTTGATTTGTGACGATGATGACGAGATTTTTTTTATTTTTTTGGGTAATCTTTTAACAAACAACTAGTGAGAAATTTATCATTAAATGTGTTTATCACTCCTAAATTTATTACTGAATATGTCTTTGAATCTTGTGTTAACTTGTGACGATTATGATGAGATTTTCTTTTTGTAATTTTTTAACAAACAATCATGATAAATTTATCACTGAGTATGTCTTTGAATCTTATGTTGATTTGTGATTATGAAGACGAGATTTTTTTTTTTTTAACAAAAAGATAGTGATAAATTTATTATTGAATGTGTCAATCATATTTTTTTTTATTGGATTTGTCTTTGAATCTTTGTGTCGATCTGCAAATGTGAAAAATTATTTTCTAGTAAGGACTCCTTATCTCCCTCCTTCATTTTCTTCATCCTTATTCTTCTCTTTTTTGTTGCTAGCATGGCGGTATTAACATGGTGGAAATAGAAAATGGCCAAAAAAAATATTGCCAAAAATCAGAAGTGGTATTCGATGGCCAGTTGAGAGAGAGAGAGAGAGAGAGAATGTGTGGAACGGTTGAGCGATTTCTATATTTGGGTTGAATGTCAAGGGTAAAATGGGAAGATGGCTAAATTATTTTGGGTCAGGACTTCATGGGAATTAAATCAGTTGAAAAGTTTTTTAGTTTGTTTTACTTTTATTTTAAGATAAATTACAAATATACCCCCTAAGATTTACTTAAAGTACAGATTGCTTCCTGTGATTCAAAAAATTACAAATACCTCATTGTCAGAATTTTTTATTTAACAGAATTAACGAAAAAATGAAATTCATAATTGTTCTCCTATACAATAATAAAATTACTTAAATTATTAATTGAAACATATTTTTAATAGCATTAAAATTTGTTAATTGACTTGATGTTTTGTTAATAAAATGGACGATTTGTTATAAAATTAGAAATCTTAGGAGTGGAATGAAATTTCCAAAATCATATGAGATGATTCATATTTTAATCAAATCTCAGAAGTGTATCCGTAATTTATCCTTTATTTTAAATAGTAGCGGCCTAAGATATTTTTAGACCTTATGCTGAATAATTGAATGAGGCCTACTGAACCTTCAAAAAATTAAGACTTTTGGAACTAATAAGAAACCTTAACTGATTAGTTAAATGACCTAATAGTTGAATTACCTTTTATTTTAAAGATCTAAAAAATACAAGAAAATTGTCTAGTGAACTGTTTTTAGAAATTATTTTCTAATTTGTTTAAAACAATTCACTTTTTGGAAAATACCAAACAAGTGTTTTCAAAAATTGAAATTATTTTTGCATAAGATTTAAAATGATTGGTGTTTTAGAATTTTTAAATTTTCTTTTTAAAACATGAAGAAAGAAAAAAAAATAAAATAACAAAACATGCCATCACTAACAAAGAAATAGTTTCTTCAAACATGCGGTTATGAATAAAATTATTAGACTTAGGCCTCGTTTGGCATGCAACGCTTTTAGCCTAAAAGTCAAAAAAGTTATTAAAAAAACTCAAAAAGCTTCTAACTTATATCAAAAAGTCAAAGATTCTTTTTTCTCTCTACTTTTTATGCATCTTTTCGTAAAAAATTAAAAAGTCATTTTAAATATAATAATTTTTTTTATCTCATAATTTAGCCAAAAAACTAAAAAATTACTAAAATAACCTATTATCAAACGAGGGCTTATTCTCAAAAGTCGGATTCACAAAAAAGTGAGACAAAGTTCACTCTCCCTTGTCTTTATGTTTGAAGGGAAGAGATCCTCCATCTCAAGTACCATAAAATTATAAAGCTAGGAATCAAAATTTGTATTAAAAAATTTACTCAACATAAAAGCATTCGTATCAAACTAGCTAAACTTATTTTTTAGCTAAATTAGTGGTACTGTTCATCTGCAGCAGTCTCGCTACTGTTCATCGCTAGTTGTGTCTTATCGGACGTTCGCCCTGAAGTCCGGCTGGTCAATAGGCCAGTCAACCTACTGGTCAACGGAATTTTTTTTTTTTTTTTTTGACATTTCCTCCAGTTTTACCTTTTGTAAAACATAAGAATTGCTTGGTTCATAGCTCATTAATTTAATTATAAAAAAACGAGTAACAAATATTTTAATAGGATTAAGTTAAAATAGAGAGTTTGATACAGTAGGGTGGCTAGCTAAAATAGAAAATTTGCTTTTTAAGTTATAATTTGACTAAAATTTTGAAGAGGTTGATACTGATGCTCTAACAGTGTGTTTTAAATTCAATCAGGTATAGTAGGGTCTATACGTAGAATGAATCTAAATTACATAATAATTTTTTTGAGTAAATTTCTAGATATGAATTTTGGATACCTGGTTTCACTTGTCAAATATTTAATAGACAAATCATGCCAAAATCTCAAGAAACTAAAATCTCTAAACATAATCATATGACGATAGTATATTAAGATAAAATTTGAGAACCAAAAAATATATGTGAGGCAAACTTACGTGTGACAGAAGTGGTGGAATGTTCAAGCAGTTCCCTTCTAGCCAAGACATCAAGAAAAACAATCAAGAAAAAGTTTCCAAAAACAAACAACTTCCTTGAAGCCATATTTGATTTTTAGGATACAGAAAAAGGCCTTTAGTATTTCTCATTTATATAAAAATGAAGTCTACTTTTATGCAGCAATATTGGTGTAGTTTAGTCAATTTATTTTTTAAAATTTTAATTATAGGGTAGGCGTGGTGTGCCTTGGTCCAACAGCTATTCGGTGTCAAAATCTACAGGCAAAATCTAACAAGAATCCGTCATTTTTCAATTAAGATATCGTTTGGAAATAAACTATTTTAGTAATTTTTTACTTTTAGTTAAAATATGAGGTAAAAAAAATTTAATATGTTTGAGATGACTTTTTTAATTTTTTACAAAAAAATGTATAAAAAGTAAAGAAAAAAGAGAATTTTAAATTTTTTTTTTTTATAATTTGTCGGTCTTTTAGCTGTTTTAATGATTTTTTGACTGTTAAACTAAAAAGTGATGTTCCCAATTGATGAGAGATAAGCTCATGTACAAGCTCTGGTACTAGAAGTACTTATATGATTAGGAAAGTATGGTTTTTGAATTATATGCTCCTCCTACCACCTCTCCACCACCAGATTTGCCATGGATCTTGGGATAGAGGTGTTGGAGCAATCTTCTGTGTAAATAAAATAATATGAAACAATACAAACAAAATAAAATAAAACTTACAGTATTTATTTTGTAGAACCGAATAAATAATTCAAAGACCAAGTCGAGTGTGTGACACTCTGTCCTTAAGACAGATTCGCCCCGCTACGGTGCTTACGGTTGAGTGGCGTCTATTTCCCAGAATAAATGATCTTCACAAAATTGTTGTAGCACACCAAACAAAATTGTACGACGAACCAAACCTTGTATTCTATACTCTCTTAAAATTTAATCTAAAACTAATATATGAAGAATAAATGCACTAGAACAAAATGGACAGCAAAGAGACAAAAATCAGACTGATTTTTTTGGATAGGAAATTAGATTTCAAGACTGCTGGAATTGATGGGTGTATATAGGCACAAACCCTTGTCCTTGAACAGGTTCCACAAAATAGTGAAAAGGTGTTCAAAAAAAATGAACAGGTGCACCACTATTTGATTTGTCCATTAGCAAAATTTCAAACAATTTGGAAAAAGTTCTGTTGGAGAAACAGTTTCAAAACTGTTGGAATTTAAATTATTAAATTTGAATATATATATTAAACTAATTTGAATAGTTTAATAAATAAAGGAAGAGGTACAAACTTTAGGAAACCACTTAGGTACCCAAAATTTGAATTTAGATTTAAATTAAATTCCCACAATAATTTTTTTATTGAAAAAATTCAAATGAATTTTATCTTAAAAAAAAATTAATGTTAGACCCGAAAACGACGTCAACTTCCCATTCACTCGTAAATGGTTTTGACGTTCCGTCTTCACCGTGTGACTTGCCACGTGGCAAGGAACACTTCACTTTTTCGGATCCACCCCAAAAGACGTTTGGGGCCCACTCAAATTGGGCTAAAAAATATGCCTATATTAAACCATTTTTCCAACAATCCCCCACATGAATGAAATTTGACGGAGAGAAAATGCAACAACATGATCTAATTACAGAGAGTACAGAAATTGGAAATATTCTGCAAAAGATAGGTAGCTTTTGGCTTTGAACCTTTCCTTGTGAGACACTATCGGATTTACTGGCTAAACAGTGAATATAATGTCTTGAACTGTTCAGCCGTTTGTGTAAACCAAGACAATAGAACTCACACAGTATATCCCCAGACACAGTTTAGTTCTCACTATTGTGTTCATTTTGGCCCTGAACAACCTGGTCTTTCATGAGTGCTCTAGAGAATTTGTAGCCCTTCACAAATCTCATAGAACCGGCCCAGTTCACACTCATATAGGTGATTCTTATGAAGAGTATCCTGCTATACTCCACTAGGTTTACCTAGATATAAGAATCATTAAAAGTTTTACTTAACCTAAAATGCTGCAGACATCACTATTTTATCATAGAAATGGGTAGGAGTTAGACTCCCCAGTGATCCTTCTGAGTCATTCACAACTCGGTTGTCCCTTTGAACCTAAATCTTGAGATCTCCAGTCAACTAGGTTGGGTTGCCGTTGTGGTAACTCTTATTTAATAGGCTTAAGTCCCATTCCCCTCGATGAATTCTCAACTAACTCTCTTGCTAACCCTTTGGTTAGTGGATCCGCTATGTTGTCTTTAGACTTAACATATTCTATGGAAATAATTCTATTAGAGAGTAGTTGTCTCACTGTGTTATGTCGACGACGAATGTGTCGTGACTTACCGTTATACATATGACTCTGTGCTCTACCTATAGCTGATTGACTATCACAATGTATGCATATAGCAGGTAGAGCCATTCTGCCTCTTCCCCTGCTTTATCTAAGGCTATGAATTCTGATTCCATTGTAGACCTAGCAATGCAAGTCTGTTTGGAAGATTTCCAAGATACAGCCGCCCCACCAAGAGTAAAGACCTACCCACTAATGGACTTTGAGTCTCTTGTATCCGATATCCAATTTGCATTACAGTATCCTTCAAGTACTGCTGGATATCTAGTATAATTAAGCCCAATGTTACGAGTAAATCGGAGATATCTAAGAACCCTTATAATTGCTTTCCAGTGTTCTACTCCCAAATTACTCGTATATTTACTTAATTTACTTACTTCATAAGCTATATCTGGGCGAGTGCAGTTCATCAAGTACATTAAGCTTCCAATAATTTGGGCATACTCTAATTGAGAAATACTATCCTGTACATTCTTAGAAAGATACAAATTAACATCTACAGGTGTTCTAGCAAGATGATCATCATCTTTGCTGAATTTGTCAAGTATTTTCTCAATGTAATGAGATTGTGACAAAGCATAACCTTCTGATGTTTTGGTAATTTTCATACCAAGAATTACATCAGCAATGCCCATGTCCTTCATGTCAAAATGTTTATTCAACATTTTCTTGGTAGTTTTAATCATGTCATTATTGCTACCTATGATGAGCATATCATCTACATAAAGACATACAATGACATAACCTTTGTCTGTGTTTTTAATATAAACACATTTGTCACATTCATTAATTTTAAATCCATTTGACATCATTGCCTTGTCAAATTTCTCATGTCATTGCTTTGGCGCTTGTTTTAAACCATATAATGATTTAACCAATTTACACACTTTCTTTTCTTTTCCTGGAACAGAAAAACCTTCTGGTTGTTCCATGTAAATTTCGTCATTTAACTCACCATTTAAGAAAGCGGTTTTCACATCCATTTGATGAATTTCTAGATTGTATAGAGATGCAATGGCAATTAGCATTCTAATGGATGTTATTCTAGTAACCGGTGAGTATGTGTCAAAGTAATCAAGACCTTCTTTTTGTCTAAAACCTTTGACCACAAGTCTTGCCTTGTATTTGTCTATTGATCTATCCGCTTTCAATTTTCTTTTGAAAATCCACTTGTACCCAAGAGGTTTACAACCTGGTGGCAAATTTACCAATTCCCAAGTGTGATTTTGCAAGATGGATTCAACTTCACTGTTGACAGCTTCTTTCCATAAAGGAGCTTCAGGACTGGACATAGCCTCTTTAAAAGTTACAGGCTCATTTTCTAACAAAAATGTTAGGAAATCTGGACTAAAAGATTTTGAGGTTCTAGCACGTTTACTACGCCTAGGTTCCTCTTCCTCATTTTGGTCTAACTCTTGCTCTTGTTCTTGATCATGTTCTTGATCTTGACTAGTAATAGCATCATGAGATCTTTTATTGTTACTAGTCTCTTGTCCAGTCTTTTTTGGAAATATATGTTCAAAGAATGATGCATTTCTTGACTCAATAATAGTATTTACATGCATTTCGGTATGTTCTGATTTATGAATCAAAAACCGATATGCACTATTATTCTTGGCATAACCAATGAAAATGCAATCAATGGTCTTAGGACCTATCTTAGTCTTTTTAGGACTAGGAATAGCCACTTTAGCCGAACACCCCCACACTTTTAAGTATTTGTAGGATGGTACTCTTCCATGCCACAATTCATAAGGTGTTTGATTCACTTTCTTTCGGGGTACTTTATTAAGTATATAATTAGCAGAAAGTATAGCTTCCCCCCACAAGTTCTGAGGTAATCCAGAACTGATTAACATGGCTTTCATCATTTCTTTTAAAGTCCTATTTTTCCTTTCAGCAATTCCATTTTGCTGAGGTGAGTAAGTAGCAGTAGTTTGATGAATTATTCCATGTTCTTTACAAAACTCACCAAAAGGTGATTCATATTCACCACCTCTATCACTTCTAATTTTCTTGATTTTCTTACCAAGTTGATTTTCAACTTCATTCTTATATTGAATGAAAGTTTCCAAAGCTTCATCCTTGGTTCGAATTAAATAAACATAACTATATCTAGTATAGTCATCTATAAAAGTGATAAAATACTTTTTCCCACCTCTCATTTGAATTGACTTAAAATCACAAATGTCACTATGAATTAATTCAAGTGGTTCTGTACTTCTTTCAATTGAATGAAAAGGAGTTTTGGATAATTTTGCCTCAACGCAAGTTTCACATTTATGTTTTGAATCAATGTCAATTTTAGGTAAACATTCCATATTAATTAATCTAGGCAAAGATCCATAATTAACATGTCCTAGTCTACCATGCCATAAATTTGAAGACTCAAGTAAGTAAGAAGAAAATGTATTATTATTAATAACTGAGGGTACAACGGTCATTACATTTAACTTGAAAAGGCCATCAGACATGTAACCTTTTCCTACATACATCCCATTCTTAGTAAGTACAAATTTATCACTCTCAAATACTAACCTAAACCCATTCTTACTCAACAAAGATCCGGAAACAAGATTCTTGCGAATGTCCGGTACATGCAGCACATTGTTGAGAGTGAGTTCTTTTTCCTGAGTACAATCTTTCCTTGTCCTTCAACTTTGGAAGTTGAGAAGTTGCCCATAAAAAGTTGTTCACCATTGTCCACTATAGAATAAGATGTGAACATCTTTTTGTCGGCACAAATATGGCGAGTAGCACCAGTGTCCACCCACCATTCTTTAGGATTTCCGACAAGATTTGCCTCGGAAACAACTGCAGAAAGATTGATATCATCTATTCCATTGGAAATATTGTCCACTTCGGTCATATGGGCTTGAGCAGGCTTCTTGCTTGTTCTTCTTTTGCTTTTGCCTTTGCTATGGCAATCTTTGGCCCGATGTCCCTCTTTGTCACAGATGTAACATTTGCCATTAAACTTGTACTTTTTATTTTTCCTCCCTTTAGAGCCTTGTGATGAACTTTCTCCAGAAGACTTTCGTTTCTTGGTATTTGAAACATGTTCCACCACATTTGCCTTAGACTCCATAGGATGCTTACCAGCCCGCTTTTCAGAATTGCGGTTGTCCTCCTCAATCCTCAAACGCACAATTAATTCGTCCATAGAAATTTATTTACGCTTGTGTTTGAGGTAGTTCTTGAATTCCTTCCAGCCTTTTGGTAATTTTTCAATTAAGGCTGCAACTTGGAAGGATTCACTGAGAGACATGCCTTATGCGTGAATATCATGCAGAATGAGTTGGAAATCTTGAGCTTGGCTGATCACAGTTTTTGAATCAACCATTACAAAATCCAGGAATCTGCCTACCACAAATTTCTTTGAGCCAGCATCTTCCGTTTTGTATTTTTTCTCCAAAGACTCCCAAAGTTCCTTTGTTGTCTTGATAGGATTGTAGACGTTGTATAATGTATTGTCAAGTCCGTTCAGGATGTAGTTCTGGCAAAGGAAATCGGCATGTTTCCAAGCATCAACCGCAGCAACCACTTGCCGGTCGGTTTCATTCTCTTTTAGGATAGGAGCATCTTCACAGAGGAAACGAGTCAGGTTCAGAGTTGTAAGATAGAACAACATTTTCTGTTGCCATCTTTTAAAGTCAGTTCCTGAGAACTTCTCTGGCTTCTCTCCATGATTTATTGGTACTGTCACCACAGGAGAGAGGGTTGGTGCAATTGCAGCCACCACAGTAATACTTGTTTGGGCATTAGTTTCAGTAGCCATCAATTCTAATTTATAAAACAAAATTATAATTAGAATTTACACTACACAGAAAATTAAACCAAATTCACAGAATTAAATTCTGTAAAAATAAAAAAAACAAGAATGTAACTTTTATTTTCCAATTAATTTGGAAATAAATTAAAATTTTATTCAACCAAATTAATTCCACACAGGAAATTAAATTCTGTAAAATAAAAGAAATAAGAAAATAACTTTTATTTTTCATTAATTTGGAAATAAAATAAAATTTTATTTAACCAAATTAATTCCACACAGGAAATTAAATTCTGTAAAAATAAAAGAAATAAGAAAATAACTTTTATTTTTCAATTAATTTGGAAATAAAATAAAATTTTATTTAACCAAATTAATTCCACACAGAAAAAATTAAATTCTGTAAAATAAAAGAAATAAGAAAATAACTTTTATTTTTCAATTAATTTTGAAATAAAATAAAATTTTATTCAATCAAATTAATTCCACACCGAAAATTAATTTCAGTAACACTTCAATAATTAAAATACTGAAACAGAATTTTAATTAATGAAAACTCAGTAAATAATTTCTAAAAATCAAAATTAATTTTCTGACAAAATTCCACAAAAATATATTCTGAATTGTTAATGACACCAGTATCGTACTACTAGTTGTCAAAGAAAATAGACAGTATATTACTGCAATCTGTCAAATAGCATATAATCACTATTTGTTTTTCTAACCAAAATATTATTTTGTAAATCCACAGAAAATAATTTTCTTAAAAGAAGAAAGTGAAAAGGAAACAAACGAAAAATTCTGTAAATAGAATAATTATGATCTGTCTTAAGATTGTTAGAGCAATCTTCTGTGTAAATAAAATAATATGAAACAATACAAACAAAATAAAATAAAACTTATAGTATTTATTTTGTAGAACCGAATAAATAATTCAAAGACCAAGTCGAGTGTGTGACACTCTGTCCTTAAGACAGATTCGCCCCGCTACGGTGCTTACGGTTGAGTGGCGTCTATCTCCCAGGATACAATGATCTTCACAAAATTGTTGTAGCACACCAAACAAAATTGTACAGCGAACCAAACCTTGTGTTCTATACTCTCTTAAAATTTAATCTAAAACGAATATATGAAGAATAAATGCACTAGAATAAAATGGACAGCAAAGAGACAAAAATCAGACTGATTTTTTCGGATAGGAAATTAGATTTCAAGAATACTGGAATTGATGGATATATATAGGCACAAACCCTTATCCTTCAACAGGTTCCACAAAATAGTGAAAAGGTGTTCAAAAAAAATGAACAGGTGCACCACTATTTGATTTGTCCGTTAGCAAAATTTCAAACAATTTGGAAAAAGTTCCGTTGGAGAAACAGTTTCAAAACTGTTGGAATTTAAATTATTAAATTTGAATATATATATATATATATATATTAAACTAATTTGAATAGTTTAATAAATAAAGGAAGAGGTACAAACTTTAGAAAACCACTTAGGAACCCAAAATTTGAATTTAGAATTAAATTAAATTCCCACAATTACAAACTTTAGGAAACCACTTAGGAACCCAAAATTTGAATTTAGATTTAAATTAAATTCCCACAATTACAAACTTTAGGAAACCACTTAGGAACCCAAAATTTGAATTTAGAATTAAATTAAATTCCCACAATTACAAACTTTAGGAAACCACTTAGGAATCCAAAATTTGAATTTAGATTTAAATTAAATTCCCACAATTACAAACTTTAGGAAACCACTTAGGAACCCAAAATTTGAATTTAGATTTAAATTAAATTCCCACAATAATTTTTTTATTGAAAAAATTCAAATGAATTTTATCTGAAAAAAAAAATTTAATGTTAGACCCGAAAACGACGTCAACTTCCCATTCACTCATAAATGGTTTTGACATTCCGTCTTCACCGTGTGACTTGCCACGCGGCAAGGAATACTTCACCTCTTCGGACCCATCCCAAAAGACGTTTGGGGCCCACTCAAATTGGGCTAAAAAATATGCCTATATTAAACCATTTTTCCAACAAGAGATCCTTTCTTTTCTTTTCTTTTTCTTTTTTTTTTTTCTGTTTTTTCGATTTTTGCTTGTGGTTTTGGAGTCATCTGTGCTTGGATTGTGGCTTTCCAAACTTTGTGGTTGAATATATGATTTATCTCAAACAGGCTCTATTGTCGATTTTGATCAGTTCTGCTTTTGCAGTACAAGCCCAAGCACATGATGTGCGTCTGAATATTTTTATATTCTTTCTTCAAAGTGCTTTTTGTAATTTTCTTTACTCTGTTTTGGTGTAAGCTTGGTCGTTTGTTGGCCCCTGTAAATGTCGTTTTTGGCTTCCTTCAATGGATTTCTACTGATCAAAAAAAAAAATATTTTTTAATTTTATTAATTTTGCTGTAATTTTTTTAATTTAAATCAAATTGGCCTTATTCCAGACACCCATATTATTAAGGCCCTGTTTGGCAAGTGTATTTTTTATTTTTATTTGGCTAAAATTCCCAAAAAGAGAAAATAAGTTAAAATAGCTAATAAGATAAAATGTCATATCAAATTCATAATCATTTTACTTTTTCTCTCACAAATATCGCATCTAATTATAAAAAAAATCCAACTATCTTCTCAAGCACAAAAATTTTAACCTATTAAAATAGTCAAAAACTAAAATAGCATACTAAAATAGTCAATTTTCCAAACAAGGCCTAACTGGAATAATAATAAATTTCACATATTTCACTTTTGTACGGGAAAGAAATAAATCTTCTCGTATAATCCTGTTGATCAAGTCTGCGTTCCGCTATACGACGTCGCTTTATCACCTGAAAATACAAACGTGAGCTAGCCGGCGGGTGTGTGCCGGAAACCTCTCCGATGCCTAAGTCAGTAAGCTTGACAAATAGACAAAATCTCTGTGTATTCAGGAAACAAAGTTGTGTTACCTCTCCATAGGTGATAGTTGTGAGCTTTTATAGGTTCCGTATGGCACAATCCTAGTAGGGCTCTTACTCCTCCATGTAAAGTCCTCCTAGGATTCATACTCCTGAAAGATAATGCTTATCTCTGAACACCCCCCTCACTGCTTTAACCAAGTGAGAAGGTTTTATCATGGCCGGATTCTAGTATGACCGAAGTAGGCATGGCCACGCCGAGCCACAGAATAGACCGAACTATCGTTAGTCTGGTTCTTCCTTTCACTACTCCTACCTCAGCTCTTCCTGCTTAAACCATACCAACTATGAGGTTGCTTGAACCATGCTAACAATTTAGCTAGGTCCTACCGAGCTAGCCGTGCTATGCCTGTGACCGGACTAACTTCTGAGTGTGGCCATCTGGTCGACCAAACTAACCGTAGTACTCTGAGGCCGAGATAACATTAGGCACTTCCGGGACCGGAGTAACTTTGAGGCCTTTTTTACTCTGCCTTTCATACTTCGGCCCATCGCGGTCCATTACTTAGCTCGGCCCCATTTACATATATAAATTACCCTCTCAATTGCCCCTTAATTCCATCTGCGCAGCATGATAGGGATTACCCGTCTATCAGCCGGGCTAATATTTATAGCATTACAACCGAGCTAAAAACTTTTAAGCCCTTCCAGCCGAGCTAAAACTCTTTTAGCCTCTCCAGCTAAACTAAAAACCCTTTTAGCTTTTCCAGCAGAGCTAAAAAGTCCTTTCAGCCTATCCAGCCGAGCTAAATTTCTCACCGGGCTCCGCTTGTCCGGTCAGAACGTCTCTTCAATCACAGCAACTAAAACGCTTCTCCTTCCAAGGACACGTGGCACGCTCCCATTGGTCAATCATAGCTGTCACGCCGCCCTCGTACTTCACAAAATTTGAACAGTTCCCGCCTCTTCATCCATCTCTTTTCACAAAACAAATCTCAAAGTTTAGGATTCACTCACTTCACTACTCATTTCCTCTTCACTTTCTCTTGTTCTTGGGCTCCTTCAACTCCTAGGCTCGTGTTCTTCATTGCTGCTACTGCTCCAATCTCCAGTTCTTTCCTCTTCCTCTGGTAAGTATTACAAATCCTTTTGATTTCTCTTGTTTTCGTGTTTTTGTAAAACACTCTACTTCCATTTGCTTTGTTTTACGTTTTTCTGGAAAAATCCTCATAAGAACCACTCGAATCTATGAAACCTGTAGAATACTGATTTTGATTCAAAATAACCACGTAACCGAACTAAGAGGTAGTTTGTCTTGTGAGGCCTAGGCACACCTCACAACCGAACTAAACCTGCACTATACTTGTAGATCTTAGACAACCAAACCACCTTTGTTTTAGCCGAGATAATAAACTAACCGATCTAAGTCTGAACTCTTATACTTGAGAGCCTTAATTTCGACCGGACTAAGTCTTCGGGGCTAAGCCAGCTTTCTTAGTTTTTAAACCGAACTCAGAAAGCTGCCCCTAGAGGCTCAATCGGTCTAACAAAACCCCCTCATTAACCGAGATATTGGATCGCTCGCCTAGACCGAGCCAACAGATCCCTTTCTCAACCGAGCTACCAAGCACCTTGTTGACACCGAGATAAAACATGTAGTAACCCACCTAGCCGAAGTAGGGCTTCTTTTATCTTGCTTTGATTTTGTAGCACGGTCAACGATCTGTGCTTAACACCTTTGTTTTCCACTTTGCAGACTTAGGTTGCCCAGGCACTCCTCTGTGCGCTCAACCGAGTTACTGAGCACAATTTTCCGACCGAACTAATTTATTTATAACATATAAAATGAATGGGTAAGTATAGGTTTTTGGTAGAAACACCTGGTGGTCTAGCCGAATTCCGAAAGGACTATAACATTCCTGACGATGTCCACCTTACCCTAGCAAAAAAAGGTGTCATACCACGGGGGAATGAAGGCTTTATACCCTTTACCCTTCTTTCAATAATAGAAACTGGACTAAGATTTCCAGTCCAACCCTTAATTTGTGAATTCCTTAGGCAAACTAGAATATGCCCAACCCAGCTTTCCACCAACTCATACCATATAATAATGGGAATAGCCGAACTAAACCGCCAAGCCGGTCTTAACCTCGGTCTAGCCGAACTGTTCCACCAATATTCCTTAGGTTCAAAAGAAGATGGGTGGGTCTATTACTTAAGAATACGCCGTCGCCGAGAAAAGATAATAAAAGACACACGGATAAAGACTTAAACGATGACGATTTTTTCTGGGTGTCTGGAAATTTTGAAAATCATCAAGCCCAGATTCCTGGCCGACGTATAAACTGGAAAAAAGGGAAACCTGGTATAATTACTTCGGTTTCCTTGCATTCTTCTTTTTTATTTCGGTTTCCTATTCTGAGCCGAACTAACAGTTCTTTTTCATGTAGATCCAGCCCATATTTATTCATTGTACAGCTACCCCAACCTTGATACTCTCCGCGCCGCACTACGGTATCCAGAACGGAGCTGGGCTAAGTTGTTAAATTTTAAGCCGACCTACAGATACAGCGGTCGCCGAAAAGCCAGAGTGACTGACTTTTTTCTAGAGGACGCCCTAGAACCGGACCCAACCTTGCCCCAAATCAACCTAATCCCACTGACTGCTGAAGAAGAAATGGCCAAAAGAAACAGAGTCAGGGCCCTCTTGACCGAGACAAACAGGGCCGAGGTTCCACCACCCAACCAATCACAAGAAAACCGTGGTGGCCCTACCATCTCAACAGCCTTCAACATCTCAGGCGAACAAGCGTGCCCGGACTGGCCAAACCGAGCAGCGCCTTGTGGACGAAGATGAGACCATTCTTCTGCCACCAAGCCTCCACCGAGCCCTCAGCCGGAGCGATCCGACCGATCTAGCTCTTCCAAGTGGGCATCCAAGCTCACTTTCCAGAACCGAGATATCCAGGACACCGACTCGGTGGTCGCAGAGAAGGATCACGTACTGGCCTTCAATCTGGCCAAGAGTGTGTGTCTTCCAAAAGACATGGAGCACCACCACAATCAACTGAACACCGAACTGAAGTCCATCCGGTCGTCAACGAAATCAATGATTCTGGTAAGTAGCTATTTTCGATCTTTCTAATTTTTCCAAGTTTCAGCTCGGCTAAAAAGAAACAATTCTTTTGCAGGCCATTCAGAAAAACAATATCACACACAAGCGAGTGTTGGAGTTGAGGAAAACCACGAGGCAGGCAATGGCAGAAGCCGAAGCCAAGACTGCCGAATTAAAACAATCACAAGCAAAGACGGTCGAGCTGGAGGCCGAGGTAACTCGTCTAACCGGACTAGTTGCCTCGGCTAACAGTGACAAACAGCGAGCTCTTACCGAAATGAAAGATAAATATTTGTGGGAGATGGCACAGCTTGAAGGCGCTAAAGACGCTAAAATAACAGTTCTGAAGAAGAAAGCTGAAGACGCCGGGCTGAAGGGTTTCAAGGAAGGCGAGGCTGCATACATCCAACAGTGTGAAGCTGCGAAGGACTTGTTCTTCAAATGCGGCTGGAGGGGTGCTGTGGAGCAGCTCGGTTGTGGGCCCGACACCGAGGTCTACAATGCTCCACAGTATTTCATTCCGGCCTCACTGGCGGAGTATGCTGTCGACCTCCAGAAGCAATTTCTCGAAACGTCTGACGATGAAGAAGAAGATGAGCAAACTGAGACTCCGGTTGTTAATGAGCCTGCCAATGATCAATCAGCTCGGTTGGAGCTAGTGGTTGAAGACTTGACGACTGAAAACGTGCTTCCAACAGAGACCGGGCTTCCAACCGAGACTGCTCTAACCTCTGAAACCGGAGTCGGTGTTGATATTGAAGCCGATCTCGAAGATCTTTTTAACTAATTCTGTAATTTTTTCTTTCTTGGACTTGGAACCGGGCTGCGACCCCTCCTGTGTACCTGTTTTTTACTTCAATGAAAATCTTCTTTTGTGCTCAACTCTTATTCCGGTTTTTGATTTGTATGCTTGCACTTGTAATGAATTTTACAATGAACTCTTTTGCTCGACTGTGATCTCGGTTTGAATGCTTGCTTTCTAACTGCAATTTGAAATATTTTTTGGCAATTTGAGTAGGCTTACTAGCCAACCACTCTTTTAGCCGATATACTTATTTCAGCTGAAGAGTACTAAGAGTTGGTTTAATCCAGACAACCACTCTTTAGCCGACATACTTACTTCGGCTGAAGAGTAACAAGAGTTGGTTTAATCCAGCCAACCACTCTTCAGCCATACCTTTACTTCGGCTGAAGAGTACAAAGAGTTGGTTTAATCCAGCCAACCACTCTTTAGCCATACCCTTACTTCGGCTGAAAAGTACAAAGAGTTGGTTTAATCCAGCCAACCACTCTTTAGCCGGCATACTTACTTCGGCTGAAGAGTAACAAGAGTTGGTTTAATCCAGCCAACCACTTCAGCCATACCCTTACTTCGGCCGAAGAGTACAAAGAGTTGGTTTAATCCAGCCAACCACTCTTCAGTCATACCCTTACTTCGGCTGAAGAGTACAAAGAGTTGGTTTAATCCAGAGTTGGTTTAATCCAGCCAACCACTCTTCAGCCATACCCTTACTTCGGCTGAAGAGTACAAAGAGTTGGTTTAATCCGGCCAACCTCTAAGTTAGTTTTTCTAGCCAACTTAGAATAAAATGTTTGGTTATTGCGACCAAACGTCCTGCAGCCTGGATCCTTATCCTGGGCTTAGGAGGGGTGTTGGTTTAATCCAGCCAACCTCCAAGTTAGTTTTTCCAGCCAACTTAGAATAAAAGTGTTTGGTTTATTCCGACCAAACGTCCTGCAGCCTGGATCCTTATCCTGGGCTTAGGAGGGGTATTGGTTTGATCCAGCCAACCTCCAAGTTAGTTTTTCCAGCCAACTTAGAATAAAAGTGTTTGGTTTATTCCGACCAAACGTCCTGCAGCCTGGATCCTTATCCTGGGCTTAGGAGGGGTGTTGGTTTAATCTAGCCAACCTCTAAGTTAGTTTTTCCAGCTAACTTAGAAAAAAAAAATTTATGCCCCTAACTCACTGATTTACTAAAACAAACTCTTATAGAAGAAAACGTCTAACTGAAACGAAAACTGCTTGTTTTATTGAGAAAGGGAGAAAATTACATATACTTGAAAAAAGCTAAAAATAAAATAACTTGAGATTGGCAGTATTCCATGGCCTAGGAATTGTCTTGCCGTCCTCATCTTCTAAGTGGTATGCCCCTTTGCCTGCTAATCCAACCACTTTGTAAGGTCCTTCCCAATTAGGCCCTAACTTGCCATCTCCGGGCACCGAGGTGTTTCCCATCACTTTGCGCAGTACTCAATCTCCGATCTTGAATTGCCTTGGATGAACTGTCTTGTTGTATTTCCTGCATAACTCTTGTTGGTACGAGGCAATGTGAACCAGTGCTTTTTCTCTTCTTTCCTCTGCAAGGTCGAGCTCCAATGTTATGGCTTCGCCGTTCAAGTCTGGATCGAAATTCTCGCTTCGAATTATGGGGAGGCCAACTTCCAGTGGGATTACAGCCTCCATACCATAGGCTAAGGAGAATGGTGTTGCTCCTGTTGATCGCCGAGGTGTGGTGCGATAAGCCCATAAAACATGAGGGTGCTCTTCTGCCCACTTGCCTTTTGCTCTCTCTAACCTTTTCTTTAATCCATCCAAGACTACTTTGTTTGATGCTTCTGCCTGTCCATTCGCTTGGGGATATGCCGGTGTAGAATTATAGAACTCTATCTTGTATTCTTCACAAAAGCCTCTGAAGATTCTCCCGTCGAACTGAGTGCCGTTGTCTGATATTAGTGCCTTTGGTATGCCAAATCGAGTGATGATATTCTGCCAGACAAACTTTTTCATATCTTTCTCCTTGATTGATGCCAAGGCTTCTGCTTCCACCCACTTTGTGAAGTAGTCGGTTGCTGCAAGAAAGAACTTCCTATTGCCTGGTGCTGTTGGAAGTGGCCCTACTATGTCCAAGCCCCACATTGCAAAGGGCCATGGGCTTGTTAATGGTAGTAGTTCTCTGGCAGGTTGGTGTATTTGGTGTGCGAACTTTTGACACTTCTTGCACTTTTTGACATATTTTTCCGAATCCGCTTGCATATATGGCCACCAATATCCTTGCGAAATTGCTCTGTATGCTAGTGATCTTCCTCCTTGATGGCTTCCGCATACGCCCTCGTGTATTTCGAACAAGAATGCTTCCAGTTTGCTGGGATGAACACACTTTAGGTATGGTCCTGAGAATGACTTTTTGTATAATACCAAAGATGGGGAGAGCCAAAATCGCAGCGACTTCGCTCTTATTCTGTTGGCTTCTTTTTTCTCTTCTGGTAAGATGCCATCTTTTAAGAACAGGATGATGGGATCCATCCAAGAGGGGCCTAGCTCTGCGCAACATACCTCTTCTGCTTCGGGGTCCTCAATGCTTGGTCTAGGTAGGTAGTCGATCAGCAATGGATGAGGGATGGAAGTGTCTGCCATTGAGGCAAAGCCTGCTAGTTCGTCTGCTCTGCTGTTTTCCTCCCTGCCGATTTGTTCTATCCTGACTACTTCAAATTTCTTGATCTCTGTTCTGACCAATTCTTGGTATTATCCTATCATCCTTTGCTTCATAGTCGCCAGATATTTGGTTTACCACCAGCTGTGAGTCGCTGTAAACCATTAGCTCGGTGGCCTTCATGTAGAATGCTGACTTGAGACCTGCAAGAAGCCCTTCATACTCCGCTTCGTTGTTTGATGCTGGGAAGCCAAGGTTGATTGCCTGCTCCACTACTAGGCCGTCTGGAGAGATGAGGACTATGCCAAGTCCTGTTCCATGCCGGTTGGATGCTCCATCAACGAAGAGCTTCCACATCTCTCCAACAAACAACTTCCAACAAGTGGAGGGATCAGATGATGCCTTGGGATCTTCCATGTTGCTGGTGTCTTCTTCAAGGTCCATGCTTGCCGTCTGTCCCTCGTTATTTGACTGTACCAAGTCTTTGTTTGTTGGTGAGTCTTGACTTGGTGTAGCATGGTTTGCGTCTTCCTCCCTGACTTTGCTTTGGTCTGCCTTGGGACCTGACTGGGTAACTTGCACCAGGGGTTGCGTTATTCCGACGTCAACTTCCATCCCTAGTTCGGCTGCTTCAGTCAGGTCGACTGGGCAGATGTGATGACTTCCTGGTGTGAATTCTGCTACAAAATCCGCCAATGCTTGAGTTTTTATTGCAGTCCTGGGTTGGAACTTGATGTCGTATTGCCCAACTCTACTGCCCACTTCAGAATTCACCCAGAAAAGTTTGCCTTTCAAACAAAGCTTTTAACGGAAGGCTGTGAGGACGACTATGGTGTGGGCGTGAAAGTAGTGTGACAACTTCCTTGAGGCCATCATCAAGGCCAACGCCAGTTTTTCCAGTGGCAAGTACCTTGTTTCGGCGCCCAGTAATGTCTTGCTGACATAATATATGGGCAGATGTTGGATTTCTTCTACGCGGACCAACACTGCACTAATTGCGTGCTGAGAGACTGCCAGGTACGGGAAGAGTTCTTCTCCAGGTATTGGGGCGACGAGCAGTGGTGGAGAAGACATGTATTCTTTCAGGCTTTCCAGAGCGTGGTCGCATTCTTCGTTCCACTCGAATTTGGTTTTTAGAGCATGAAAAAATGGTCGCAGTCTGTCTGACGACCGGCTTATGAACCGATTGAGCGCTGCTGCCATGCCGGTGAGATGCTGCACTTCTTTTACTGACTTTGGTCTCTCCAATTCCTGGATTGCTTTGATCTGGGAGGGGTCTGCTTCGATACCCCGGTTGGTCACCAGGAAGCCCAAGAATTTGCCAGATCCTACTCCGAATGCACACTTAGATGCATTGAGGCGCAGCTTGTGCTTCTTCAGGATCTCAAACATCTCACCTAGGTCCTTGAGATGGTCATTCTCGTCCTTGCTCTTGACCACCATGTCGTCGATGTAAGCCTCCATTGTTCTGCTTAACAATGGTTCAAACATCTTGGTGACCATCCGTTGGAATGTCGCCCATGCGTTCTTTAGGCCAAAGGGCATGACCTTGTAACAGTACAATCCTCTTGGAGTTGTAAAGGATGTGACCTTCTGGTCTGGTTCATGCATGGCGATTTGGTGGTAGCCTCTGTATGCATCCAGAAAGCTAAGTCGGTTGTGCCCCGCCGTTAGGTCTACCAGTTGATCTATCCGTGGTAGAGGAAAGCTGTCTTTTGGGCACGCCTTGTTGACTGTTTTATAGTCGACGCAGACACGCCACTTGCCATTCTTCTTTGGCACTACGACTGTGTTGGGGATCCATCTTGGGTAGTGCACTTCTCTAATTGCTCCTACCTCCAGCAGGTTTCCTACTTCTTCTGCCACTATCTCGGCATGGTGGTGTGCCGATCTGCGTGTGCGTTGAATGATTGGTCTGGCAGATGTGTGGACATTGAGTTGGTGACAGATGAAGTTGGGATCAATGCCTGGCATGTCGTATGGTGTCCAGGCGAACACTTCGATGTTAGAGGTCAAAAATTCCAAGACCTCTAATCTCTCAGTGCTGGACAACGACGAACCACAAAAAGAATTTATCCGGGTTCTTTTCATCTATTCTTACCTCTACCAAGTCTTCCACCGCTTTCTGATAGCCGCTTTGCCGACATCTGCGAATAGTTCATTGCTCTCAGGTTCTTCCATCGAATGAACGTATCCTTTGGCAGCGCGGCTGCCATTCACCGTGACGAAGCATTGCTTCGACATGATCTGATCTCCATAGACTTCTTCAATTACCCCGGTGTCGTTGGGGAACCGCATTACTTGGTGGTAGGATGACGCCACCGATCGCATGGCATGCAGCCATGTTCTACCCAAGATGATGTTGTAAATGGAGGGGACCTTCAATACCCAGAACTCCACTTGTTTCGTCACGCTTCCTGCTCTGACTGGAAGAATTATTTTGCCGACAGGCCATTTCGGCATGGAGTTGAATCCAATTAGGGGGGATACGGCAGGCGCCAAGTCTTTGTCTTGTAGCTTCAATTGTTTAAATGTTTCATAGTACATGATTTCACATGAGCTACCCTGGTCAATCAAAATCCGCTTGACGTCAAAATCCTTGACTCGGAGAGTGACGACCAGGGCATCATTGTGAGGGCAATATATCCTTGCCAAGTCTTTGTCCGAAAAAGACATGACGTTCGTGGCCTCTGTCTTCCCCTTCTTGGTGGCAGGTTGGGCACTTAGCACCTCTCTCAAGTGCTCAGCCTTTTTGATTGATCCTCTGAGCTCGCATACACGCTCAGGTTCGAAGACTCCATGTATCACATTGATCACGCCTTGAGGTGGGGCGTCGATTGGCATTCCGTTGGGTTTATTATGGTCCTGGGGGGCTGGTTGTGCCCCTCCTTCGATGTATTTGTCCAGGTGACCTGCTGCCACTAACTCCTCCAGGTGCTGTCTCAATGGTGTGCAATTTTCAGTGCGGTGCCCCTTTTCTTTATGGAAGGTGCACCGCGACCTCTCGTCGTAGTCCTTCTGGGCCTCTCCTAGCTTGGCAGGCCATCTGACGAAAGGCTCGTCTCTTATTTCACTTAGAATTCGGTAGATCGGTTTTTTGAAGACTGTGGTTATGGCAGTGCGGACTCTCAACCATCTTTTATCCTGGTCCTCTCCGTTGTCTCGCCTGCCACGTCCGTCTTTGTTCGATCGATCTACCGCATTGACCTTTGCTGAGGCCTTTTTTTTTGGTACTGTGGTCGTGCCAGATTTTGCTTTTGCACGTGCACCATCCTCCTCCACCCTGATGTGCTGATGCACTCTTTCCATTAGGGCTTCCATGGTGAGCGGCGGTGTCATGGTGATTGAGTCCCTTAGTCTGTTCCCGACTGGAAGGTCTCTTTTGTACTGTGCAATGGCGAGATTGGTGGGGCAGTCCCCAATCTGATTGAAGGTCTCCCAGTAGTGACTATTATAGGATCTTAGGGTCTCTTTGTCACCCATGTCGATGGAGAGTAGCTGGTCGATCTCTACCGGGGTTTTAGTGTTTGTTCGGAACCTTGTTACGAACGCTTCCGCCAATTGCGCCCAGGAGGCTATGCTGCCTTCTGGAAGTTTTTCGAACCAAGTCAAGCCTAGGTCGCCAAGGCTAGATGGGAAGAGGATGCACATTAAAGCCTCGTTTCGCCGGTATATTGCCATGACCTGGCGAAAGTGGCGAAAGTGTGAGTAGGGGTCCGTCTTTCCCTCATATGTAGTGAATTTGGGCTGAAGGAAGCCTGATGGTAGGGTCGCGTTTTCAATCGCCGGAACGAACGGTGAGGTCTGCAGCCTTGCTAATGCCTTGTCCGTTGGTTCGTAGGCAGGGCGCGGTATTGGCATTCCAACCTCGACGCTTCCATGCGTCCGAGGAGCCAACCGCTGTAAGGCAGAAACTCTGTGTGGATTGCGGGCCCTGGCATCCTCCTTGCATCGTGCCCTTTCCTCGAGCACGGTTCGTAAGTCGGACGATTTAGGCAACTCTGTCTGTCTGGATCTTGTTTGGTGCGTATGTGAGGGCCAATAGGTGCTTCCTTCAGTGTACGACCTCTCAGATCTCGTCCTCTCAGACCTGGAGTGACGAGTTCTGGAAGACCTGGATTGGGTATCGCCTGTCCTGAGGCTTCTACTCTCTGCTTGTGAAGGTGTAGTATTCCTACTACGATTTTCCGAGTGGTGAGGGGGCGTCTTGTTTGTGCGCCCCTCTCCTGTCGCCACTCCTTTTCCCTTCACTTGGCGCTTTAGAGATTCCATGTCCGCTGCCATCCGTCGTATCAATTCATCTTATTCTTTGACGCGATCCTCCAATGTTTGAGGATTAATCCTCCGCCTTTGTCTTTCTGGACTCTGTGAACGAGAGTGACGAGGGCTGTTAGTCCGCCTTCTCCCTCTTGTATCCCTCCTGGGATTCTGTCTCTGTGGCTCCAAATCCCCCATAGGAGGGATAAGAGGTAGACCTTCGCGCCTCGCACCCCCTTCTGGAGTTAGTCCGTCAATGGCGGACTGAGGTAATTCTTCGTTGTGCGCCATTGATTCTTTAAAAGGAAGAGCTTGATCAAGAGGTTTGTTCTTGTCTGAATTTCCCACAGACGGCGCCAATTGTACGGGAAAGAAATAAACCTTCTCGTATAATCCTGTTAATCAAGTCTGCGTTCCGCTATACGATGTCGCTTTATCACCTGAAAATACAAACGTGAGCTAGCCGGCGGGTGTGTGCCGGAAACCTCTCCGATGCCTAAGTCAGTAAGCTTGACAAATAGACAAAAGCTCTGTGTATTCAGGAAACAAAGTTGTGTTACCTCTCCATAGGTGATAGTTGTGAGCTTTTATACGTTCCGTATGGCACAATCCTAGTAGGGCTCTTACTCCTCCATGTAAAGTCCTCCTAGGATTCATACTCCTGAAAGATAATGCTTATCTCTGAACACCCCCTTCACTGCTTTAACCAAGTGAGATGGTTTTACCATGGCCGGATTCTAGTATGACCGAAGTAGGCATGGCCACGCCGAGCCACAGAATAGACCGAACTATCGTTAGTCTAGTTCTTCCTTTCACTACTCCTACCTCAGCTCTTCCTGCTTAAAGCATACCAACTATGAGGTTGCTTGAACCATGCTAACAATTTAGCTAGGTCCTACCGAGCTAGCCGTGCTATGCCTGCGACCGGACTAATTTCTGAGTGTGGCCATCTGGTCGACCGAACTAACCGTAGTACTCTGAGGCCGAGATAACATTAGGCACTTTCGGGACCAGAGTAACTTTGAGGCTTTTTTTACTCTGCCTTTCGTACTTCGGCCCATCCCGGTCCATTACTTAGCTCGGCCCCATTTACATATATAAATTACCCTCTCAACTTTTATTCATAATGTATAATTTTATCACTTTACCAAGAGGAAACACTCTTAGGCTATGCTTTTGTATTCTTCATCATCGTTAAGGACTTAAAGTGATAAAATTGAAAATTTTAATGATCAAATTGATACAGACGCATAATTTATAGTGACTATAGGTATATTATATTATAATTTTGTTAATAATTTCAATAGTCACTTTAGCCTTTTATTTTTGGAGCATTTACATACAACTCTTAATTTATGAATTTATACGCCATCAAGTCTTAACTACAATTTTTTAAACCTTCAAGTCCCATTAAATTTTTAATAGTCAGAATTGCCCTTCAAACAATGATTGTTCATCATTTATAACTATCTATAAAGGAACATAATGATTTGACATTTATTTTGATTTTCAAAACTTTAAAATATCAACTTTTAAATTGAAAAAATTAAAAAAGAAAAACAATTATGTGAGAAAAATTGAAAAACTAAATTATTTTTTGTGCAAAACTGAAAATTTTGTTTCTATAGATGAACATGATGATGGAACATTGATGTGCAAAATTATAGAAAAAAAAACTTTAAAAATGAAAAAATTGATAATGTTCTCAGTTTTAAAACTGGAAAAAATTATTAATGTTCTCAGTTTTATTGGATAGTTTAATCAAACCAATAAGTAGAAGGGGCAAAAATGTTTAATCTCATGCTCTATTTTTTCATCCGTTAGTGAAACAATTATCTAAAATATTACTATGCAAAATTGATAATGTTCTTAGTTTTAAAATTTTTAAAAAAAAACTGATAATATTTTCAGATTTACTAAATAAGATTTATTAGTTCAAAAAATCTTAAATATGATCTGAGCTACCGTAACATTTATAAGTAAGACTTTTAAGTAATTAATTATTATTTTTTAATTATAACAATTAAATTTTCAAACTTTAGTTATTCTTTTAATATAATTCTTTCATCACTCATCATTTATAATAATTGATGGAAGGTGCTCACAGGATGGCCATGTGAAAAGATTTTAAGGGCATTAAAGAGAAAGAAAAGAAAAAAGAAAAAAAAAAAGAGCTATTTAAAAAAATTATATTTAAATTATACATTGGATTTTTAAGGACGATACAATTGAATGTTTTGTAATAATTCAAAGAGAAAAAAAATCTAAATCAAAAGTTATTTCATTTTAATGTTTTGTAATAATTTAAATGTAGATACGTTTTACGCCTAAATTATTTGATAATCCAGAACACCATCTGCCAATACGCCTTACCAATCACCAAACAATATCATCTTATTTCTCTATTATTTTCTATCGCCGAACACCATCCCCCTGTTGTTTCCCATGCCTCAATAAAAAATTGCGGCTCCCTCCCCTCTACTAATGTCAACATGACTTCAAGAATTAGTAGAAATTATCCTATGGTCCAGACAAGGCCTTATGCCCCGTCCAATAATATCATCTTATTCTAGAATCATATGATCTTTTAGTTTTCTATTATTGGTTGGATATACCACCAAAAAGAAATTTCTAAAATACATGATAATTCCTCATTAGTGTAGAGTACTTTTATTCGTGAATTTTTTCAAAATAAATTTCTATTATTAAGATCTATTTCAGAAATCCTCTAAAACTAAAAATCTATTTTTAAAGTTGAATTTATTTACTTAGTTTCCTTGTGGGCAAATTATACTGGTAGTCCCTATATTTTATTCCTTGTGTCTTTTTGTTTCCTACACTTTCAATTAACTCGATTTTGACCCTTAATTTTAAATTTTTCGTCATTTTGGTCAAATTGATAATATTATTAGTGTATTTTAAGAAAAATTATTACTAAATTAGTTGATGTCAATATATTGAGTTTGATAAGTTTATAACATGTCCTTAAAAATATAATATATGATACTTATGTGCATATTTTTCATAAAAAAAATGTTAAGCATTGGAACTAATTGGATCAAACTGAGACAAAATTATAAATTTAAGATCAAAATCGAGTCAATTGAAATTGCAGGGACTAAAATGACACACAGATCAATCTACAAGGACCACTGTCGTAATTTGCTATTTCTTTTTTATTCTTAGAAATGATAAAAGAAAATGAAAAGTAAAAAAAAAAAAAATCCTTCACCATTTCATTCTTACTTAAATAATTTTAAAACTAAAATTCAGCATATATAGATATGCTCTGTGATAACCAAGGAGACAAGAAAAAGATAAAAGTACTAGAGTTTCTCCCACCATTTACTTTATATTTTATTGTTACATTGTTACAAATATTTTCCATGAAACCAAACAGGGAAAGGAAGCACAAAACCTAGCCCAAAGGATGGGGACAAACAAATTAAAAACAAGAGCCTTGGAAACCCTTGAGTTGAATTTTATTCATAATAATAACCCATCATGATTTTACAAAGTACCATCTTACAATTATTTGAAAAGAGTAGTAGTGAACCACAAAGGGCTCAATACCACACCAAACGGTAAGACTAGGATGAAGAAACATCATCTTCAATTGTGAATATAACCGTGGCCCCAGGGATTATCAACATAATTGGTTTGTTTGAACTCCCTATCCATCTTACCTGTTTCCAACAACAACCATTGCCATCCAAATTCCCATGTTAGGACTTCGCAAAAAAATTGTCAAAAATTTTATTCTAAACTTTTTATTTTTTATTTTTTATATAAGTGACACTCAAGTTTTTCAAGGCACATAAAAGTTTACAATATGCCATATCAGAGATGAATAAAAATATAATAAATAAACATTGGCAAACTCCTGCCGAATCATGCTACTGATTTTTTGAGTTTCTAAAACACCAAGAATTTTCACTCGATTTAAAGAGTGATGGGAACTCTTCCTGCACTATTTTTCAAAAAATGCTGGGAAGACTTTTGCTGCAACCCATTTTTTTTTTTTTCACTTTTTTGAGGATTTAAAAAAATAAAAAAAATAAAAAAAGAAGAAAATTACTTTTTCGTGATATTTTCAAATTTTAATTATAAAATGATGAAAAATATATAATATTACATATTAATATTTATAAAGAATCATTAATTTGAAAATATTTTCTGCTAACTATTGACAAACAATTTCCCCTTTAAAAAATGATGCCGAAACCTTTTTACAAATCTTTTGTATTTCTTGATGTTATAAAAAGTTGCACATCAAATATTCAACTCCTATACCATTAACTAGCTGGAAAAATAAATAAATAAAAAAAAACACCAAGGGTCTGGCCTGGTTTGGGTTCCCTCCAAGATCTTAGATTCAAAACCTTCTACTTACAAATAATTTTTTAAGACCAGTCCATATGAGGCTATATTCTGACTTTAATTGGGCCTCCACTAGTAGATGGTAGAATTGGCCTTCCGAATTAATCGGTCAAGTATGATGAATACTGAGTTATTAAAAAAACTTATAAAAAAATAGAAGAGAAAAGAAAAGAAAATAGAAGAATTTAACAAATTTTTTATAAAAATAATTTGTAAATGAATTTAAGATCCAAACCTAACATTTAAGATTCATGGACCAAGTCAAATTTACCTGTGACACGAGTGGTGGAATGCTCAAGTAATTCCCTTGCAGCCACTTGAAAAGCTAAAAAAAGGATAAAAATCAGGAGAACATTACAAAAAACAACCAACTTCCTCAAATTCATTTTTGTTTTTCAATGATTCAGAATGGGTGTTTAACCCCCCCGTTTATATAACCCCCAACCCAAGTGTAGTTGCCTTTCGTTTTCAGTCAATTTAACGCGTTTCACAGCAAAGAAAATCAAAAATTTCAACTTATAGTGTGCGTTTGGGCCACAAGTAAGCCAACTGGCCATGTGTGGACGTGGACTTGGACTTACCAGTGCAGAAAAAAGTCCGAAAAACAAATTAATTCCTTCATTTTTGAATTCAGGACAACTACCACTTGGAGCTGAATTTCAATAACGGAAGAAAGAAGAAGAAGACGATAAAATGTTTCAAGGCCTGCTAGGCCCATTGTAACATTTACATTCATCGATTATATCGTAAGATTATTACATTCTAAAATTTTTAATGATCTAATAATTATGAATATTTTAAGATAGGGGACAGAGAGCCTTGAGAATACTCGACCACTTGTCACTATCAATTTCATAATTAATCACTTCCAAAATATCATTTGAAGACTTTGGATTTTCGCCTTTAAAGTAAATTATGTTTTCTAAAAACAACTCTGATTTTAAACTAAAATAGAGAAAGTAGTTCAATTTGAAGGGGAATGATACAGATTAGTGTGGATCCACCAACTTTATTATTGGGTAATTAGAAGTAATTTAAAATAATCATAATTTTTATAGAAATTCAAAATGATCTTTACCGGATACAAATGAAAATTGTCACACAACTCTCACTTTTTGAAGTGTTGCCATTAAAACACAATTTCCCTTAATTAATTCCTTGATTAAATTTTTTTATAAAATGAAATAAAAAATTTAAAAAGTGAAAAAATCTCCTTGATTGAAGACCATTTGCAGAATTGATTTTAATAGATCTATAAATTTATTCCTTTATTATCCAAAATTTTATTGAAAAATAATTCCTCTCAAAGCATAAGATAAAAAGTAAATAATCAACATAGTTCAAACATACAATTTTCACATATTACAAAATTACACATTTTTAATTAATCAAATTTAAAATATACTGTGCCCAAGCTTGATTGTTCTTGCTCAGCACACAATGATCACCAACCTTTTTTTCAAGCACTTGGGATGCAGCATTCATGATAGGTCGTGATTGCAGATCAACACATAAGCACCACAGTGCTAGCTTCACAATGGAATTCAGTTCATCTTCAATTTTTTGACCAGAAGGAGGCAAAGACGACGATCTAACACATCTTCAAGTTCTAATCTTTGATCAACCAATGATTTTAGGCTTGAAATAAGTTCTCCTGGATGTGATCAAGTGCCCATACTCCAAAACTATAAACATCACATTTTTCTATCACTGTCATTGTGTATGCCAATTCTGAAATAAAAAAAACCCCAAATAAAATGGTTAGATTTCACTGATAAAAGAAACTAATATCATTTTTATGAATTTATTAAAGTTGCTAGGCGCGGTATATCCATATGTGCCTACAAATATGTTTTATGTGTGTCATGAAGAAAAATTATTTGGTGGTCCAACGCGACCTGTAGAAATTATATATAAATTATTCTATAGGTCAAGATGATCACGTGGTCATGCATTCATCCAATAATATAGTTTTATTTCTCTATTATTTCCCCTCACACTACTAGAAATATGACTTTCTGCGTCTATTTTTTTGCGACCGTTTGTTTCGCGGTCGCAAAAAATCTCTTTTTAATTGAACCAACCGTGCTCTTAAAAATAAAAAAATAAAAAACCCCCCCAAATCATTAAAAAAAACTTGACCCGTCCCCCTTTTTTCCCCTTATTTCCCAAATCTGATCTCTCTCTCTCTCGCAAAATATGTTCTCTCACTCGACTCTCTCGCTCGAATCTCAGTCTCTCTCACTAGACTCTCACTTTGAAGAAGATTTGAAAAGTTTGATCGATTGTTGATGAAGAGTTGAAGATTTCCATCTGCTGTTGATGAAGATTTCGATCGATCCATAATCGAGATTCATAATCGGTAAGCCTAAACACTTCTCTTTGTCTCTCTCTGTAATGTTTGGCACATCTTCATCGATTCATCTTCATCGCTCGAATCTTACTCTGTGTAATGTTTGACGTATCTTCATCGATTAATTTGTAATGTGTAAATTGAAACATTAATCGATTCAACTGTCTGTCTCTCTCTGTAATCTAGATCTAATATTTTTTTAACTCTCATTTCTGTCATTACAGGTCAGGCCCAAACCTAACTCAGCTGGCGTATAAGGACTTCTGAGAGACTTAATGTTGACAGTTATTTCATTGATTTAAGGTTAGACAACGACCTCAATGCCTTCATTTCAAACTAATCGATGCGTGTTTTCTCACTATCTATAACTGAGTTGTAGGATTTTAAATTAGTTTTAGCATGATTGGATTGATTGATTGTGATTAAATTAGTTTTGTGAGCAGGCATTGTTAGGATAGACGTTCTCACTTAGAAGCATGCTTATGAGATAAGCCATGGGGCACTAATGTTAGTTTTCAAGTCCAAGTTTGATGAAAACTTTCAAAGTTCATGGCTGCTCTAAAATTTTCTCCTTTGTACTTCTAGTACTGATTTTTCCTTATTTGGTGTAAGTTTTATTGGTCAGATGGATTCTTTTTAAGTGAAGTCTGTCTTACCTTAATGAAAATTCTTACTGAAAAAAAGTTTTAAAAAAAAAATAGAAGCAGCGCACGTAGGGATGCAGCTTTAGCCACCAAATGTGCCTGATGTCTGTGTGGTGGGCACCTTGTTAATAACATAGCTCACATCCCATTCACAAATATCAGAGTCCACATACTTACAACAAGCAAAAGTAGTGTTTGAATACGCATTTCTTTCTTTCACAATTAACTTCGCAAAACAATATCCCACAGTCCAAGCAACACTCTTAACCTTCAACCCTGCTATAGCCACAAATACCATTCTAACATGCAGATAGGGTATTACAAGAAGTGGAAGAAGTAAAAATATTATTCTTCAGCCTTAACAAAGTATACAACACATCAAAACTGTGATGTGTATGTGTATGAAGAATATCAGAGACATAAGGAAAGAAAAAAAGAACCTACTTTACCCCCAAAAATAAATAAATAAGGAAAGAATATTCTCAAATGACTTTCCATTACATTGCCATGGAAACACAATGAATTCTCACTGCAACTCAATTTTAAGCCATTTTGACCATGATTCAAAGACGGGGATCAATTTTATTTACAGAAAGAACGGTTATATTATACCCAGAGAGCTTTCTGCCAGACCTTAGGAGAAAGAGTGGGGATATAGCCAGGTAGGTGGATCACAAGCAGAAAACTATAGGTGCATCTTTGACTGAAGGTGAAAGTTATAAATATTCTTCACTACAAGGTTGTCTACTACATTCTGATAGCCAAAATTTAAGTGCCACCGGGCAAATGAAAGGGGTAAAGCCACTGGCCTAACATACAAGGTTGTTAATAACTTTCCTGAAGACGTGTTTCTGCTATTGGGACATCAACAGAAGATTAAGTTAATCAGGTAGGATGAAGCACTCAACGTGAAAGACCTAGAAAATGTTCAGTAAAGCTATAGAATGTACCTTCTTTCATGATATTGATGAGAACTTATCACACATTGAGAAGACCGAAACAATAAAGTTATCTCCTAAAATTCATCAACAGTAATGCTCTGGAACCATACAGAAATATTTCTTAGGAAAATTATTAGAGGGATGTCATTTAAACATAGGAAAGGAACAAGGGAAGACAGACCAATGGATATCAGGTAACCAAAAATAACAAGTATAAACAGGAAGAATTCATCCCAAGTTATTATTAAAGCCTTTTGAGTTAAATAGAAATGAAATAATTTATCTTTCAGCGAACAATAACCATTTACTCCAATTATCAAGAGGCCCCAACATTTAAAGCATAAATTGACTATCCATAAAATAACTGATTACTAGATTCAATAAGCTACATACATTTCCAGTGTGGATGTAACCTCAGCATGAAGAAAAATATCATAACTTCACTACATGAGACAGAACCATTAAAACTTCCCCATGGTCGCTCAGAGTTCCAGTAATTAGACTAATGGGTTTGTTCCAGGTCTGACAAAGAAAGTAAAATCATCTGAATTTTTTTAACATATACATGCCCATATGCTTGAATGATACTACAAGAAGCATTACAATTGTTAAGAACACTACTAAGTTACTAAGAACACTACTAAGCATTACATGTGCATAATAAAATTATATTATATTAAATTATCATGATGATTCATTCATGTAGAACCATTTCAAGGCGGCTGCACAATCTCGTGTCTGAATATGTCTATTTTCCGAAATACCAAAAAAAATTTAAAGCGTATTTTGGGTTGGTAAATACTATTGATATTGGTGTTGATATTTATATGCTTTGCTTGAATAATATGATGATACTATATGGTTGTTGGCTCATAAGCTGTGTGTTATCATTGAAGCTTCTTTTGGGTCATTTGGTTGATAGTTGGAAAAAATGAAAACAGCTGCACTGAGTATGATATGTACACAGAGTTGGAGCATGCATGCTTGCAAGTGTGTGCTGAGATGATATGTGTAGACAGTGCAAAATACATGAGTGCTCATTTATAACGTTTATATGAGTGGAAGATGGCCCCGTTTAACTTATGGGGTTGTTTATAACCCTTTTCAAACTATTAATCAATCCTTGGCAATCTGTTTGAATTAGCACTGCTCTGAGGTATTGAGAAAAAAACCATTGAAGCAAATAGTCTTTTGAATTCATGTGCAGTGGCAGTGCTTGAAGAGAAAAAAACCATTAAACCTTATGAATTCATGTGCAGTGGCAGTGCTTGAAGAGTTTCAGGATATAGTCTTTTCATATGGTGTTAGTGATGAGTACAGGTTCCAAATTCATTTTAGTATGCTTTTCAGCTGAACCTTATAATTCTGCCCGTGCATGTTTTTTATGTTAAAATTTTGACTTTCAGCTTTGTTTTGAAGAAGGATTCTCAATTCTGTCAGAGGCATGCCAGGTTTCTCTTCTGTCATTTTCTTTTATTCACATGATACTGTGCACTTAGAGGAAAGTTTTGAATGACTTGCATGAAGTTTTCTAGGATTGAGATCTCTTAGATGATTTATGGTTATGAAATTGTGAACAGTCCTGTTAAATTCAAACACCTTTTGTATTTGTCTAAAGAGTAGCCTTTATTTTAATGCTGTAGAAACTGGATGAAATCTTCCCTTTTACCTTCAACAGTTTCTGTTTTTCTATTCTCTCAAAACATACTGTTATCAGTGAGTTCTCTGTCATTTTCTGGTGATATGAGCCAAACCCAGATAGAAATAACACATACATTTCTTCTGATTGTTATCATGTTAGGTATGAGTTAAGCATCATATGAGATGTAACACTGTAGGCAATGTTACAGTTAGAAAACTTACAGAATCATCTCAAACTCTAGAAGACTTATTTATACGTCAAAGTTTTATCCAAACAATGTATTAAACTGCACACGTAGAAGTGGTGTCTGAATTGTTATTTTATCTTCAGCCTACCTTGGTTTGAGCATTAGATAGGGGAACTTAAATGGTGTACATAAATTTCTTTCTTCTTTGAACTGATCTGTGGCTATTGAGATATGGTTCCAACTATATGTCTTTCTGTTGCCTTTTCTTTCTTTATGCATAATTGTAAGAGTAACTGAGTTTTTATCCTTTTAGGTTCAAAACCCAAGAGCAAACCTAAGAAGGAAAAGACAGAGGAAGAGAGAAAATTTAGAAGACGGGCCAAATATTTCTTGGTAACACAGCTGGTAGTAGTTTTAGTTTTCCTGTCACTCCTTGGTGGGTCAGATGATGTTGAAGTAGAGCTCGATGACGATGACAGTTTGAATTACAATGACTAAATGAGAATACATTTATGAGTTGAGCTCTTTTTTTTTTTTTTTCACATGCGGGTTACCTTTCCTTGGCTGCAGGCCATGGCCCAAGTGGATTTTTTCCCTCCCTCTATTTCATTTTCATTTTCAATTGAAATTTTGGAAAAATTGCATCCATGTGTAGACAATTAATATGATTTGTGTAACAGGTCAAAACTATATTTTTTGGCAAAAATAATTAGTTTAATGTTGAAGAAAATGCTTTTTGCCATGGATTGGCTGAGGGCAGTTTGTGAATAATCTGTTAGTGCAGTGTGCATACCATTTTTATTTAGTTTTCTATTAGTTTATGCAATGCTTTTATTTATTTATTTGTTTTTATTTTTATTTTTATTTTTATTTTTTGCGACGGTAACAAGATGGTCGCCAAAGATCATAGTAGTGTTTTTCTTTGTTTTTTGCGACGGCAAAATAGCGGTCGCCATAAGTAGTTTAGGTGGTCGCAAATAATTTGCGACCGTTGTTTTGCCGTCGCAAAAAGTATTTGCCACCCCCATATTCGCGACCCCCATTTGCCGTCGCATGGGCTGTCGTAAAAAGTCTTTTGCGACTGTTTTTTATTATTTGCGACGGTTTATAGCGGTCGCAAAAAGTGTTTTTTTTAGTAGTGTCACCTTTCACTAAACACCATGCCCATGTTATTCCTTATGACTCAACACAAAATTGTAGGCCCCACTCCCCCTCTACTAATGACAAAACCGCATTTAGAGTTAATAGGAATTATCCTATGAGTTAGGACGATCACATGGCCATGTGCTCATCCAATAATATCGTCTTATTTCTTAATTATTTTCTTATTTGTAAAGCCATGTAGGCTCCTATTATTGGTAAATTATATCGTTAATGTGAAATTCCTATAACACATAATAATTCCTCATTAGTGTATGGTACTCTTATTGGTGTATTTTCCAAAATAAATTTCTATTATTAAGATCTATGTGGGAAAACCCCTAAAACTAGAAACCTCTTTTTAAAAATTAAATTAATTACTTTGTTTCTTTTTTATTCTTATAAATGATACAAGATAAGGAAAAGGAAAAATAATTAAATAAAAAAAATTCCTTCACCATTTCAATCTGACTTAAATAATTTTAAAAACTAAAATTCTGCATTTAAATATGCTCAGTAATAATCAAGGAGACAAGAAAAAAAATAAAAGTATCATCTAAAATTAAGAATTTCTCCCACCATTTACTTTACATTTTATTATTATATTGTTACAAATATTTTCCATGAAACCAAACAGGGAAAGGAAATACAAAACCTAGCCCAAAGGATGGGGACAAACAAATGAAAAACAAGAGCCTTGGAAACCCTTTAGTTGAATTTTATTCATAATAATAGCCCATCATGGTTTTACAAAATACCATGTTACAATTATATGAAAATAGTAGTGAACCACAAAGGGCTCAATACAATACCACACTAATCAGCAAGATTAGGATGAAGAAACATCATCATATCAATTGTGAATATAACCGTGGCCCCGGGGATCATCAGAATTGTTGGTTTCTTTAAGCTTCCTATCCATCTTACCTGTTTCCAACGACAATCATTACCATCCAAATTCCCATGTTAGTACCGTGCAATAAAATTTGTTAAATGTTTTTTTCTAAGATACTTAAGTTTTTCAAGTGACATAAAAATTTACAATATGCCACGTCAAATGATGAATAAAAATATAATAAGTGGGTGTTTGAGAAGATAGTTGAATTTTTTTGTAGTTGAATGTGATGTTTGTGAGAGAAAAAGTGAAATGATTATGGGGTTTGATATGATATTTTGTTCGGATTTGTTTTTTTTAGTTTTGCAAAAACTTTGTCTTTTAGTAAAAAAAATAAAAAAAAAATTCAAAAAAAATTGTTGCCAAACACCGCCTACATAAACATTAGCAAACTTTTTCCGGCACCTGAATCTTGCTACTGATTTTATTTATTTATTTATATTTATTTTTTTGAGTTTCTAAAATGCCAAGAATTTTTACTTAATTTAAAGAGTGATGGGAAGGGAAGTCTTCTTGCAGCAGTTTTTAAAAAATAATATAATATTATAAATAGAGACGAAACTAGGATTTCATTACTGGAAGGGGCAAAAGACTAATAACAAAATTTTACCATATATATATGCACGTATGTATATATAATATGTTATATAAATTATGTATATACACAAAAAAATTCAAATACCATAGAAGTAATTTGTAATAGGATGAAATTTTTTTGGTGCAAAATTAAAAAAAATTAAAAAAAGTGCAGGATAGGAGAAAAATGAGATATGTATTTTTTATACTGGGGCCATTTTATGTATAAAATGCGATATATTTTTAAAATGTTATGACAGACCATATCTTTCACAAGAACAAGGGAGCCATGGCCCCCCTAATCTTCTCCTAGTTCCGTCCCTGATTATAAACTCATACTTAAATTTAGAAATTATTCATAATTATCATTTTGTTATTCAGATTTATTCTACACAGGATCATACACTAATGCTGTGTTTTGGTTGGGGGATTTGGGGAGGGATTTTGAAAGGGAAATGAAAAAGGTGTGTGAAACTATGTGAAATATAGGTATGTTTTATTCACATTTTACCTATCTTTTCCATTTTCCTTTCCAAATCCCTCCTCAAATCCTCCAACCAAACACAATATTAAAGTCAATTCAGACTGTGCTTTTAACTCCAATTGTGATTTATTTATTTATTTATTTTGGATGATGAATAAAAATATAATAAATAAACATTGCCAAACTTTTTCCGGCACCTGAATCTTGCTACTGATTTTATTTTTTTATTTATATTTATTTTTTTGAGTTTCTAAAATGCCAAGAATTTTTACTTAATTTAAAGAGTGATGGGAAGGGAAGTCTTCTTGCAGCAGTTTTTAAAAAATAATATAATATTATAAATAGAGACGAAATTAGGATTTCATCATTAGAGAGACGAAAAGACTAATAACAAAATTTCACCATATATATATATGCACGTATGTATATATAATATGTTATATAAATTATATATATACATAAAAAAATTCAAATACCATAGAAGTAATTTCTAATAAGATGAAATTTTTTTGGTGCAAAATTAAAAAAAAATAAAAAAAAGTGCAGGATAGGAGAAAAATGAGATATGTATTTTTTATACCGGGGCCATTTTATGTATAAAATGCGGTATATTTTTAAAATGTTATGACAGACCATATCTTTCACAGAAACAAGGGAGCCATGCCCCCCTAATCTTCTCCTAGTTCCGTCCCTGATTATGAACTCATACTTAAATTTAGAAATTATTCATAATTATCATTTTATTATTCAAATTTATTCTACACAGGATCATATACTAACGCTGTGTTTGGTTGGAGGATTTAGGAAAGGATTTTGAAAGGGAAAGGAAAAAAGGTGTGTGAAACTAGGCGAAATATAGGTATGTTTTATTCACATTTCACATACCTTTTCCATTTCTCTTTCCAAATCTCTCCTCAAATCCTCCAACCAAACACAACATAAATAAATTTAATCTTAACCACCCATTGACATTCAAAGTAAATTTACAATAATTAAAATGGGGTTCATAGACTTATTCTTTAAAAAATGTTGGGAAGACTTTGCTGCCAACCATTTTTCACTTTTCCAAGGATTTAAAAAATGATGCAGAAACCTTTTTATTATATATGTATTGTTGTTATAAAAAGTTGCACACCAACTACTCAACACCAAATACCATTAACTAGCCGAAAAAAAAAAAAAAAAAAAAAAAAAAACCCAAGGGGTTGGCCTGGCTTGGGATGTACTCCTTCAATGTCCTTCAATGTTGCAGATTCGAAATCTTGTAGGTGTGAATAATTTTTTAAGGTCAATTTTTTATTTCGACTTTAATTGGATCCCTACTAATGAACAGGGATTGATCCCAAATTAATTGGTCCAGTGAGCCAAGTTATCAAAAAATTGGCTGATTTTAAAAACAAAAAAAAATCAAAAGAGAAAAAAAAAGAAAAGAAAATAGAAGAATTTAGCAAATTACTTTATAAAAATAGTTTGTAAGAAAATTTAAGATCCAAACATGACAGAAAAGATTCACTAATGAACAGGGATTGATCCCAAATTAATTGGTCCAGTGAGCCAAGTTATCAAAAAATTGGCTGATTTTAAAAACAAAAAAAAAAAATCAAAAGAGAAAAAAAAAGAAAAAGAAAATAGAAGAATTTAGCAAATTACTTTATAAAAATAGTTTGTAAGAAAATTTAAGATCCAAACATGACAGAAAAGATTCATAGACAAGTTAAATTTAGGAAAAACTATCACTAGGTCATAATAGTTTGACTTAATTCTCATTAAGCTTTATTGAAAATAAGTCTTAGTAAAATCATCGCTAAAAATAATTTTTTGTGGCGATTTTTTTGTTGTTAAAAATTGACAATTGGTGATTTTTTTTGCCACAATTTTTATAAATTGTCTCTAAAACTAATAATTAGTGATTTTTTTTTGTGACAATTTTTTCAAACTGTAGCTGAAAGTTAAAAATTAACAACTTTTTTGTGATGGTTTTTTTAAACTGTCGCTAAAACTTATAATTAGTGACTTTTTTGTGACAATTTTCAAATTGTCGCTGAAAATTAACAATTAATGACTTTTTTTAATAGTATTTGATAAAAAATATCATTAATTATCATAGGACCTATTAGATAATAAATTTACGACTTACACATAAGTTTCCTTAAATTTACCTGTTGCTCAAGCAATTCCCTTGCAGCCACTTGAAAAGCTAAAAAAATGATAAAAATCAAGAGAACATTACAATAAACGACCAACTTCCTCGAATACATTTTTTTTTAAGAGTTCTGATTCAGGCCACTATTACATCATCACTAAAAATAACACTAATTACGTGACAGTGTAAGGAAAAAAAAGAAAAGAAAACAAAAGCCAAACTATCACATTAGTGTGGGGTCCACATCTCGCCACGTCACTAGTGATCTGTTTAGTGGTATTAAATTTGTAGTATGAAGTATTTTTGTTTTTTTAATTGATTCAGAATGGTGTTTAACGCCCAAGTAGTTGCCTTTCACTTTCCATCGATTTAGCACGTTTCGGTGCAAAGAAAATCAATTTTTTGAACTATAGATTGCGTTTGCACAAGCTACCTAGCTCGGCACGCGTTGACACGTTTCGTTGCATTTTTTTAATTCCGTCATTTTTGAAGTTCATGCATCTACTGAAGAGAGGGACATCATAAGCTAAATGCCTAATGCTACAAGTCTTGGGACTACTACCACTTGGAGCTGAATTTCAATAATGGAAGAAAGAAGAAGAAGATGACAAAATGCTTCAAGGCCTGCTAGGTCCGTTGTAACATTCACATTTATCCATTATATCTCAAGATTATCCCACTACAAAATTTTCGACGATCTAATAATTATGAATATTTTAATCAGGGACAGAGAGACTAGAGGTTACTTTACCATCTCTCACCATCCATGTTATACTTTAGACTTGCACTTCAAATCTCCTTTGAAAACTTCAGATTTTCGCCTTTTAAGTAAATTCTGCTTCAATGAACAACTCTGATTTCAAATCAAAACAGAAAAAGTAGAGTTGCTACATTTATGTGATTCATAAGATATTCATGAACCCATAGCAGTTCAGCTTAAAGGGAAATGATAGAGATTAGTGTGGATCCACCTACTTTATTATTGGGTAATTAAAATAATTGTAATTTTTATAGAAGTTCACATCGATCTGTGTTGGGTACAAATGAAAATTGTAACACGACTCTCACTTTTTGAATTTTTGCCATTAAAACACAAATTTCCCTTAATTAAAAAAAATTATAAAATGGAAAAAAATAATTAAAAGGTGAAAAATAACTCCTTGATTAAAGACCATTTGCCGAATTGATTTTAATAGATTTATAAATTTATCCCTTTTATATCTAAAATTTTATTGAGAAAATTATACACTTGGATAATTCCTATCAAACCATTAGATAAGAAGTAAAGAATCAACATAGTTCACACATGCAATCATCACATATTACAAAAGTACACATTTTTAATCATTCAAATTTGAAATTTACTTTGGCAAAGCTTGATTGTTCTTGCTTAGCACCCCGCGATCACCTACCTTTTTTTCAAGCACTTGAGATGCAGCATTCATGGTAGGTCGCGATTGCGGATCAACATGTAAGCACCACAGTGCTAGCTTCACAGTGGAATTCAATTCATCTTCAATTTTTTAACCAGAAGGAGGGACAGACGACGATCTAACACATCTTCAAGTTCTAGTCTTTGATCAACCAATGATTTTAGGCTTGAAATAAGTTCTCCTGGATGTGATCCCATCAAAACTTCAAGTGCCAAAACCCCAAAGCTATACACATCATATTTTTCTGTCACTGTCATTGTGTATGCCAATTCTGTAATAAAAAATTTCAAATAAAATGGATAGATTTCACTGATAAAAAGAACTAATATCATTTTTATGAATTTATTGAAGTTACCTGGGGTGATATATCCATATGTGCCTGCAACCGTGGTCCAATGTGAGGAATTATGCTTCAAAAACCTTGCAGTGCCAAAATCCGAGACATGAGCCTCAAGTTCCAAGTTCAACAAAACATTCTTGCTTGATATGTCACGATGAATTATTGGAGGCATGCAACTATGATGTATGTACACAAAGCATGAGCTACGCTTCTAACAACGTCCACCCTCTTGAACCAATCCAACTCCTTTGCTTCCTTATCACTGCTCAACACATTTGCCAAGCTTCCTCTTTCCATGAACTCATAAACCAAAAATGTGTGCCTTTCATGAGAGCAATAGCCATAGAGTTTCACAATGTTTCGGTGCCTTATTTCTGTTAACGTTGCTATCTCATTCGTGAAGCTCTTGCAATCCTCAATCTCCATTGTTTCGGTTGTGGTGCTCAGCTTTTTCACCGCAACAACTTGGCCGCTTGGTAGCTTAGCATTGAAAACTCTTGCTGACCCTCCTACCCCAATGCAATACTCATCATTGAAATCTTCTGTGGCATTGATGATGTCCTCATACACAATTCTCCCATCAAAATTTCAAATTGAAAAGAGATTTTTGTTCTTTGATTGGGACTGGTATTCTTGCACACTCACTTGGTGACCTCTGCGGTAAAGTGCAATGATCCCAACAACCATGAATACAAGAAATAGTAACAAAATGGAAGAGGTGATGATAATTACGACCATACGAGTGTGTTCACTTTTATGGCTAGTATTTTTGGGAGATGATGATGTGTTACATGACCTCAATCCTTGGATTTCACCACATAAATCTTTGTTATTAGCAAAATATTTCAGAGAAGAATGAAAGGCCTTGGTATTAGGAAGAGGAGCCTCAAGATCGTTGTAAGACAAGTCAATGGACAACAAGCTAACCATGTCAACTAGAGAATTAGGTATGGAACCAGAGAGATTGTTGTGGGAGAGATTCAAATTTCAAGATTTACAAGCTTTTCAAACTCGGACAATATCTCTCCAGTGAGTGAATTGTAACTCAAATCAAGCAAAGTTTGTAAGGTCCAAGATAACAAATCTGGTCTGGGATTGAACCATTCAAGCGATTCTTGCTCAAACTCATGAACTGTAGTTTTATGCAATTCCCAATTTGATTTGGAATTGGACCACTTAAGATATCCCAAATTGGACAATGCTCCAATTTGTGAAGGTATTTGACTGAAAAGTTTGTTAGCGTTTAAGCTTAAGTAGCTTAATTCAGTTAAATTTCCAAGTTGTACCGGTATTTCCGCAGAAAGTTGATTAGAAAAATATAGCGATCCCGGTTTTTTCCCATTTGGTTGTTGTATTCCGGACTTAGGTTCCATGGTGTTGGTTGTTGTACATATCTTGTTTCCGTCCTTCAATTCTTTTAATATGAGTTTTAGGATGTGATGGCAGGTTTGTAACAGGTTCGTTGTGATTGGGAGCAAATGGTTGCTGCCCAGATTTTGATATCTTTGCTCGAGTGAGACTTTTGTCGCTCGAGCGAGCTCTGTGTTTTAGATCCTTCGTTCGAGCTAGGGTTTCTTCGCTCGAGCAAGAGTTGAGTTTTGTGTCTAGTGGCTCGAGCAAGAAGTCTTGCGCTCGAGCTTGCGTCTGCGTCTCTTTTTGACCTGAAGGTTGCAATTCTTGGCTCGAGCGAGCTTTCCTTCGCTCGAGCGAGCGAGGTCTATGTTTTGGGTTTTTTGCTCGAGCGAGCTTTTCTTCGCTCGAGCGTGCTTCTGGGTTGCAGACCTGAAGCTTCGAATTGTTGGCTTGAGCGAGGCTTTGTGCGCTCGAGCGAGGTTTCTTTGTGTCTGGTCGCTCGAGCGACCACTCCTTCGCTCGAGCGAGCCTCGAATATATCAGTTGGCAGCAGCGAGATTACACTTCACTTTTTTATCTCCTTTTTATTCAAACCCTAATTTCGGCAGCCTCTCTCTCTACACACACTCTCTCTCTAAGAATCCATCTAGTTCTAGAGTGTTTCTACCTTGGTTCCTTTGTATAAATGGTAGAGTTTGGCTTGGGCTATTTTTGGATCCGAGAAAGTTAGTGTTTGGAGCATTTCGGGTTTTCACCTTCTTCTCTTTTTGGTCTCTTCATTTGAGGTAGGGATAACCTACTCTAATCTATGAGTTTTAACATAAGTTTTAGTCATTTTGATTATATGGTGTTGTCGGGTAATTTTGGGAAAAGTTAGGGTTTGATTCGTAATTATATAAAGAGGGGTTTTGCGTTTTAAAAGCTCCATGTGTATATAAGGCTTGGGAATATGATTTTGTGAGTGAAATTGGTGGAATTTGGTCTTAGGATCAATATTTGAGAAGGAGGGAAAAATGCCATAATTGTGTTGAATAATTAATTTGTGGAAATATGAAATTGAGTTGAAATTCATGAAATTGGGGAATTATAAGATTGAATGGTGTAGTTGGATTAATTAATCACTCACCTATGAAAATGTTGATATTATATCTGTTTGATGCATTTATATTCTATTTAGAAATAACTGCTTTGGGCTATCGGTGGAGGATAGTCTTGATTGTTGTAGACACCGTATGTTAATTAGGGAAAACTGAAACTAATCGAATGTGTTATGTCATTGAATATGACTGTTGGAACAAAACAACGAATATGTGTATTGATTGATCATTGTATATGATAAATGTTTATTTACATTGTATATGTATATTGTTTGGGAGGAGATAGGGGATGGACTCCATGGTTTGAGAGGAGATAGGGGATGGACTCTCAAACCTGTTTGGGAGGAGATAGGGGATGGACTCCATTAATACAGCAAATCTGTGTATTAATTGTGAAGTATGGAAGTGTTTCTAACATGAGTTGTAATCTCATTTGAATTGTTGATATTGGAGGTGTTTTAATATGAGTCGTTGTCTCATTTAAATTGTTTGGCCAGGTTCTGAGCCATGTTTATATACACATGAAAATTGGATAAGTAAAGGAAAGTGAAATGAAACATGGATTAATTGTCATGGAACTGAATTGTGTTACAAGTTGTTTTATTAGTGTTAGCCATTTATCAAATGCTATTGTTTTAGTTATTTATCATACTTAGTTTAGTATATCTCTACTGGACATTGGCTCACCCTATATGGGACATCATTTTCAGGTTCAGGTGATATGCCACCTCCAAGGACGTAGCTTGGGAGGCTAGTAGGCTGGAGGATCTTTTGTTGTTATTTTGTGGTATTACATGTAAATCAAGCCAGGGGCTTATTTTGTATAAAAAGTTCGACTCTTCTTTTGTTATACCCAAGTGTTGACTTGGAAAGTTGTAAGCCTATAGGGCATTTACTTTTGATGTCAACATGTAATACTTTTGTAATGAATACTCTGATTTATGAAAATATGCTTTATTCTCTTATGTCTATGCATGTCAAGAATGTGGGGTTTTATGTATTTTTTTGAGGGCGTTACAACTTGATATCAGAGCGTACCGGGTTCGAATACTTTGGGTACGCGGGAAGTGGTTAGTACCACAATGGGTTTGTCTCACTTGTTAGAGACTTATACATGATGTTATATGTTTATTTGATAACATGAGTTCTGTTGAAAAGGCACTTGATCACTACCGTTTCTAACTGGAACTCTAGCAACGCCTGGGGACTGTCATTATCCGGAAACGAAATTCGTAAGTGCTTATGTGATTATGTGCTTACGTAGAATGAGTTACTGTTGTCCAATGCATTAGGACGCGAGTGTTGTAGCTTCGACACATTTGTGAATGTGCTAATGATTTTCGTTACCTTTATTAGGATGTCAGGACGAGGATGTGGTGGTAGACGATGTAGGCCTAGGAGGCATGAGATGTTTATATCGGATGAGATTCCGGCGCAGCAGGAGGGGGTTGGTCAGGCCAATGTGGCCGAGCCAGTAGGTCAGCAGGCCATGGGCGCCTTAGCCCGAGATGGCAGGAGCATTGAGGGAATCTATGGGCATTCTCAGGGCTGAGAATCAAGCCCAGACCCATGTAGCTGAGGCAGGGCCTTCCTTTTGAAGAGGAAGTTTTTCCAGTCTAATCCGGATGAGTTTCTGGAGGATCCGAAAGAGCCACTTAAAGCTGATGAGTGGCTTGAGCAGATGTAGACGTCCCTGAACGTCCCAGGAGAATCCCGTTTTGTTCATTGGGCTTACTACAGTTCGGACTCAAATGTCACGGTTCTGAATCTAATCTCACAAAGTGCAATGCAAGATCGATAAATCACCAAATAGTCCAAATCCGGCAAATCGCTTTGAAAAACTGATTTTTAGAAAGAAGTGCCAAACATGGACTGCTTTGCCAGATACAGAGTCGCCACCTAAATATTTTTTTTGGGGAAATTTAGGAAATCCTGACTCGTGCCTAAGGCCACATGTCCGTCATCACCAAAGTTGCCTCGGCTCGGGAACTTGGGTACGATTGGGGAAGTCATTTCATGAGCACCCCCGCTCGCCCGATCAAAGATCGGCCACTACTAAGCATGATATCTTGTTTTTGAAAACACATGTGCTCTTATTCCGGTTATTAACCTAGAATTACTATGTGATGCGCACAGCATACAAGTATAGACTAGATTGCCTAAGTTGGAACAAAGCATCGCATATCCGTTTGTTTTGAAAATGGATTGAAGTTTGCTACTCGCAAGTAGGCTAAAACACGGGTTTTGACAAATTATTCCAATTCAAGCAACCCAACCTTCACCCACAGGCATTCAGGCAGTTATATCACATAAGCACATAGCCTCATGGTAAGCATGCTATCATGGCAGTCACTCACACGCATGTAAGGATGCTAAAGCATAAACACTTACCGAGTACTCCGACCCAAAGAAAGAAGCTAATTAGAAAACATGCATGAATCCTAACTATGCTGAGGTGTCTAATGCAACACATGCAAGAATGCAACTAAGATAGGCTCGGCTATTCTAAGATGGCATATGAGATGCAACAATCGATACATGTATTCAACTTGGAATTGAAATACAATGTAGTTAGCATGATGTCCCGAGCCCGGTGCATGCAATATAGATGAATGAATGCAAACATGCGAACATATAGATGCTAATTGAAACATGCCCTAAACTAACCATCATAAGCTGGTAAAATAAAAGGGAGAAAGACGTGGGGTTGGAAGACATGCATCACACCACGCACACTTATTACAAAGTTCGCCCTCTCGCGGAGGGTCCGAATAAATAATACACAACGAAATGGATAACTAACTACAGCTAATTATTACATAACGCTGACTAATTAACAAATTTAACTAAGTAAGCAATAAAACTATCATGCAAGCTACATGAAATGGACTGCCTCAACTTTGTTCCGAATGATAGGGATGCATGCATGCTCAAGTCGCCTTGTCGGGAAATCCATCGCGATGCCCCGATTTGCCTCTATTTGCAACTGGTCCCAAAACACTGTACAAAGCTCCAGAAGGCTGCTGCCCAGTTTTTGCTGCTGGTTTCCAATTTGCTACAACAGAGAGCGAGAAAGGGGCATGGCAAAGTATTTTCAACATATGTGTGCATGACCACTCTCCCCATCATTGCACAAGCTCCAGGGAGTGTAGTCCTCAATCCTCGTGCCACCAATCACGCATCTCGATGCATGATGGCCGAGGAGTCAGATTGCACGACTCGATGTAAAATAAATGCACATATAAACACAACAAGGCCTAAACTCCATCATGGGTAATCTGGAGTGTCGGCGACCGAGAATCGAGGCACGTTTCGTCACTTGGAGTACAAAACGTCCCTCGTTTCCCGTGTTTGGACTAAATCCTATTCCAAACACAATGCAATATATATGGCATACACAATACGACTAGCATGCAACCCTAAACGCAATGCAACATAATCATGCTAGCATGCGATGGATGATATGCAAACATGCAACTAGCATACACAATGTTATGAACTAAGAATGGCATACTCAATGCACATGAACTATATGGCATACACAATGTACATACGAAGATGGACATGAACGAAGACATGAACAAGGCATACACAATGCGACGATCAAGCATACGACAACATGGATATGGCATACATAATGCAAGATGGACTTAAACTAAAATGAATGGGCCTCAGCTACACTCAAATCAGTGGCCATACATGATGAAAATGAAACAACAACACACATGCAAACATACACAAATGCAAGGGACCAAACCTAAGGCACAAAGTGCAACTCCACCAAAGCATGGTAAGCATGAAATATGGCATACAATCACATATTTTCCAGCTCTGAAATGACATGCAAGATGGTCCCGAATCATGCAAACACCTCACACAATGCATGCTAGATAGCCCAAATACTGAAACTAGTGAAGTGGATTACACTACAGGCATGCAAAGCAATACTCAAATGGCCAAAACAGCCCCAAACAGTCCCTATGCAAGCCAAAACAGTAGCAAATATGGACTAAAATGATGGCTCGCAAAGCATGGAAATGAAGCTCATGCAATGGTCCAAAAATGTGGTATTCATGCATAACTCTCAAACACATTTAAAGAGTGGAAAACATGGGAATATGGCATACATATAAGCTCTGAAATATTATTCACAATGATGCCAAAACATGGAAATACCTCAAAATACGCATGCAATAGGCTTCAAAACTCAAAGCTAGGCAAGGGTATTGAACTACAACCATGCATAGCAAACATCATTCGACCATGAGGCCCAAAAGCAGAGCTAAGGTAGTCCAAAACATGCACAAAATCAGTTTAAGGCATGGCTAAAAAGTGCTAGAATCAAAGGCCAAAATAGCATGCAATGTAAGCTAGTAAAGAGATTTGCACTACAAGTATGTGAGGCAATCAAGAGGCCACTAAACCAGAAAAATTCAGAGGTATGACATGCCGAATAAAGCGCAAAAACCCACTGAAACATGGTTAATGCAGGCAAGAATGAGATGCTCCTTTGATATGCTATGAAGAGGGTTATTCTACACATGCAAGATGGACATCCGATATGGCAAAACAAGCTCTGGAAAGAGCCTATGCAGGTCCTAAAACTCATAAAAAATGGCCTGAAACATGGCTTGGAAGCATGTAAATAAGGGCTCTTTTGTAAGGCCAAAAATGCTAGAAAACAAAACAAGGAGAGAGAGGGTCACCCCTCTCTGATTTTGGCACTCAAAACAGCATTCTAGCCACTGAAAATCCACTGTATTTTAGTGGCTAAAATTCCAAACAAAGGCCAACACAAATACTCTAAGGCATGGCTCAAAACAAGGTAAAATGAAGCATGCAAGGGGGTAGATGACCCCCAATAGAAAAATGATCTTAAACAAACATGTTAAGGGCCTCAAAATAAGACTTTTTTCAGTTTACACCAAAGCTCAAATATGCTTGAAAGTATAGCTAAAAGATGAAGCAAAATAAAGCCTTAAAAGGGAGAAAGTGTGTTACCCTTGTAGCACAAAAGGACCAGCAACCTCTGGACCACAAAGACAGCCTCTCAACCTGTGAAAATGGCCTCCAAGATGCTTAGAGTGATGGTGGAGGGGTTAGGTTGGGAGATGGTATGCAAAGGTGCAAGAACCATGCACTTTTTGAGCTTGGATGTAGAGATATAGAGGGAGAAGTCTTGTATGCCTTAGACAAATTTTTTTTAACCCTCTACAAGGAAGGGAGCCCTTCCTTTATAGATAAGAGGGACTAAAGCTTCTCCTAGAAGCTTAAAACCAAGGGCAAACATCCTCCATACACGTGTATGGAGGATGCAGTCTGTGCCTCCCAGCTGGCACAGCGAGAATCAACTCACTGAGACAGAACTGATGGGAGCTGGCCGACCAGTTCAAGTGGTCGGCCGATCACATACCCTGGTTAGCCGACCAAGGTCAAAAGGTTCAAGTGGTCGGCAGCCTCCTAGGGTGGTCTCCACATGAAATGCAAGCAAGTGGTATGGTGGGAGACCAGTAAATGTGGCCCAAAAACCAAGGAGACCAGCTTCCTGTCAAGAAAATCGGCTGGCGAAGAGAAAGGTGGTCTCCAAGGAGAAAAGGTGGTCTCCCACCCTTGTACCACCTTCCAAACAATGAAAATAGGGTCCATGCCAAAAATGAACCAAGACGGATGCAAAACGAGGGTTCGGGGACCAAAACGCGCAGCCGGGTGCCCCGAAAACTGACTGTTAAGCATTGAAAGTGGCGTGCGACCACGAAGGTGGTCTCCTGGGCCACAGTGTCCCTCTAGAGAGAGGAAACAAGGTGTGTGCCAAAAACCGGAGCAAACGGAGAAAGTTAAGCGATCTCAAACACGACCGACGGCTCCAAAAACTGGAAATTGGTCTCCAAACGGGAACAGTGGTCTATGACCACGAAAAGTAGCCTACGGCCACTGAGAGATGGTCTATGAGACCTCTCCCTCCCTTTGGGAAGAGAAAACAGAATCTGGTTCGCAAATCGAGGCAAAGCACAAAAGAGTCCAGAAGTCCGGAGGTAAGGCTCTTAGCCGAGACTCCGTAACCTCAGAACGAGCACAACATGCGCAATCACCGAGCGCTCAATCGATGACATCTGAGTCTTAAGGTCGGTCAAAAATGGGTTGTCTACAGTTGCCCCTCTTTGACAAAACTCGAAAGTCATAAGTGACGGGAGTGAATGTCAAAGCCCAGAGACGACCCATTTTTGACAAGGCCAAAGACTTAGATAAACAGGCGAGATAAACAAGAGATGGGCCCGCAGGTGTGCCCGCAAGCAGGGGAAAAATGCAAAACGACAATGCAAGAAGCCGAACATAACTTATGATCATGCAAAGACAGCTGTAATGAAGCAATCATACACAATGAATGCGACAGTTTTAAGCGAACGAATACAAATCAAACTACATTACATGCAGAAAGGATGTAAGAGAATTATACAATTCTCACGAACATGTGCGATAGATACATAAAGGTGAACAAAGAGTGATAGATGCACAGAGTGAGTAAGCGTGTGCGATAAATACACAAAGCGAGTGTAGTGATAGATATACCAAAGTGAACGTGTGATGGATACACGAAGTGAGCGTGTGATGGATACACAAAGTAAACGTGTGATAGATACACAAAGTGAGCGTGTGATAGATACACAAAGGGTGAACACAAAGTGTGATGGATACACAAAAGGTGAACA